>JAACJT020000022.1:9945-44518 GCA_009936485.2 Gymnarchus niloticus | reverse complement strand
GGGGGGGGGGGGGGGGCGTTAGCGTGGGTGCGCGATGCCGCAATAACCTTCGTCTCCGCTGACGTGTGGGAGGATGGGTTTCAGGGTGTCCTTTGTAGTCGGGGACTGCTGGAAATCCTTCCCAGAACCACCGGAGCCATGCATTCCTCTGCCATTCTCAAGAAGTTTGCGAGAACGAGTTTCCTTTCAACAGCGACCGACTTTAGTGGATCATAAGGATGGATGGGGCTTATTTATTGAACCCTGGTGGCATTTTGTCTTCCTGCACCAGCTGTTAGCTTCACCGGACCAAGTTTTATGTCTGCGATGCAAAAAAAACAAGGACTTGACATCCCTCTACAAGTGGCCGGATCCATGCCAGAAATAAATGCACCCACACCTTACATCATCGAGCCGCCTCTTAAAAAGAACACCTTAGAATGTTCTATTCTTTCTATTTATTGAATGCTGACTATGACTCAACTTGGGAATGCAGAAAGAACCACCCAGCTTAATGGCTGACTCTGGAAGAGAATGTAAACGACGCAGCGAGAAGGGAGACCCCAGGGTGCGAAATGCAAAGAGGAGAACCCAGCAGGTCCACCGATTTTTCATTCTTTCTGAGCGCTGTTTTGTAGACTCACACCAAGGGGAGTCATCAGGCACGTGCATCTGTGACTCATCTGTGACTCACAGTGTGTTGAACGCTGATTCGCTGTTCAAGGCGTGCCAGGTGTCCGTGCATTTTATTGCCCTGTTGGGGAGGACAAGGGTACCCAGGAGGCACTGGAGATGGAAGGGCAAGTGCTGAGTTATGGCGTGGGGGGGTAGATAAAAGGACGGGGGAGGGTTGGGGAAACAGTTGTTTAAAAAAAAATTAAAGCTGCAGGCAATAAGGGGGGGCCTCTGGAGAAGTAGAGAGGAATTACTGTCCTCCACCCTCCAGTACCGGGCACCTCAAGAGGCTGAAACACTCCCGGCACACAGGCCCACATGGCCTGCCGGTGTCAGGTGTCCGTGGCCTGGCGTACCTGTTACCGCGGTAACCCGCAATGCGGGTATGAAAGAGCTGAGTGTGGATGAGGGAGATCTGACTGCAAGGGAAACAAAGGGGCGGGGGGTGCCCCCTCCTCCGGGACGTGTGCTGCTGAGAGTGACAGGGAACGATAAGCAGGGGTAGAATGGGAGCCGGAGTGGGGGGGCAAGCTGCAGGAGGAGATAAGGGCCCACGCAGCTCCCTGGAGATGCTGCCCCCTTGAGGCCAAGTGGGGGAGGGGGCGTGGGTATGTATGAGACTGCACTGAGGCCACGCCTCACTGGGAGGATGCCTCCTGTGGTGTACCGGCTCAAGGCATGCGGGCCCTAATTGGGGAATGTAATTAAAACCTCATGACTTCTGGACATTTCCTGAGCCCAGTTTGTCCTTCAGCAGTATTCGTGGAACTGCTCAGGATTTACTGGGTGTGAGGCTCCCTTTAAGACTGAGAAGTGAGAAAAATCTGCTTTTTCGGTCAGAAAATACTGCCAATACACAAATTAAAATAAAGGTATATATTTATATGTAGGATTAAAGTATAAACTATCCCTTGAGTGCCCCACCGAAGGTATACCCCAATCTTGTGCCGAATGCTGCTTGGGCTACAACCCAGATTGTTAGAGGATGGTTGGATGGATGGACGGACAGATAGATGGACTGACTGACTATCCATCCATCCATTGGGTTGATTGTCTAAGGTTCTCCTTGACTTGTATTCCAGTGCCTCCCATGGATGTGGTCCAGACTCACCACCACCGTGTACAGGATGAGTGTTCCTGGGATATCGATGAAAGGACCACCCCCTAGCATAACTCATTATAGCTGGGAGGATTGTCATTTCAAATCACGTATGCATAAAACTGTAGAATTACTTAACCTGATTGATGGGAAAATTACTACAGATTATTAAACATGGTGTTTACAGATTGACATTTTGGCAAAATAAAACATTTAAGACCGCACGTTTTCTCTCAGGACCGTGAATGTACTGTGACATGTTTCAGGTGAACCATGCGGAACCCAGACAGCATCTATTTCTCCGATCAATTACGCGGTCTGAAACGCCACACGCGAAGATAAAACAGCAAGCGGAGGAACATTTTTCTCCCCGCGTTTGGTTAGTCGCTTGACATATCCTTTTAGCATGCTGTATGGTCTACTCCAACATACTGTCGATCTTAACAGAGAACAAAGCCGATTAGAATGTCTGTCCTTACACATTGCTACATAATATGCATTGCGATCAAATTCCTTTGACCCACGTAATTTTTAAGTAACGCATATTTATTTCTACTGCAAGTGGGCTCTGTGGGTCAGGAGTGTTTTATGTAATATATTATGTTACATAAAGCACTCCTCAGTGGAACCAGTCGTCTAATGGAAATATGTTGACTTCTCACTGCAGCCCATCCACGGTCTAAGATTCAACCACTGTTTTCGTTGCCCGTCTTTAATTCCGCAACTCGGCTCTCCAGACGTTTCTCCAGACACAATAACTCAACTGATTAAAGGTATAGCCTTTCATTTTCTCATCGCCCGCTCCGGGCCTTACTTTTAGGGCCGAGAGTCCAACAGGTCCAGAGCCCCCGTCTTCAATTCCCAGCTGCTGCTCTGGATTTTAGGAGGCCACCAGTGCAATAGCCCCTTAGTGTGGCACCTATAGTCGGTCCATGAAGCAAATACATGAAGTTCTGACGCACAACATGGCACCTCCTCTGAATGGTGCGAACGCAATTTAATAGGTTATGTACGATGACCAGAAATGCCACTTTTCCATAATACATAGCAATGTGATTGGCAGAGGTGCTGTGAAAGTGTTCCCCCAAACTGGCTCATTTCTCAAAACCATCCCATGCCGTGTTTGAAAGAAGGACAGCCTGGCAATGTGTCTGCCTGGGAGGCTTACAGAGGTTCGATTACCGGCCGAGGAATCACTGGAAAACTCTGCTTCATGGAATGGGAGACCTCAGGTTGAGCTAATTCACCAGGCAAGTGGTTCCAGTGTCACAGACTAGTTATTAATAGTCATTAATTTTACAGCAAAAATGCATATTTTTTGTGTCTGTGCACTCTTGGCTCCATCATTTCTTAACTGAATCCTGCCCGCTGACTGTGTGGCTTTGAGCTGGAAACGGGGGGGGGGGCGCGGAAATTAACTGGCGTCTCCTGGGAGGTGATTGCATGCATCACTTCCTGTGCAGGGTCTGTACACGGTGATGCATGTTAATGTCCCGTGTCCATAAGCAGGTGGAGATTTGAAGGTAAAGGGGCGGGCCACCTTGCACACGACCCCTCACTTAGCCAATGAGTGATGGAGCATGGAGTCGTACGCCAAACAGATTCATGTATGCAAACGAAGATCGACATCTGGTTCATGTGTGGTTCATACGCTGTACTGATGGTTAGCCTACTGAAGATCGCACAAGATGGAAATAGCGTATCAATGTCCAATGTTTTTTATTATTGTTACCTTAGACTCCACCCAAATATCCTGTTGTGATGTTAGAAAATATTGACTCAAGTAAATTTGGATTTGGAGGACAGTGTCAGGCAGTAAAACAAATATCACAGGATCTCACCGTACACCAGGGTATTCGTACACTTTATTGGAATGCGAACAGCTACAATAAACGAAATCAACAGAAATAGTTTCATCTGCAAGCCCACAGGGCATTTGAAATGTTCGAATTGCAGATTAAAACTGTTCCCATGAAATTCCATGATGCCTGCCAAATAATTCCAAGTATCTAGAATCCCATCCATCCTGTAATTACATAAACACCATTTTAGCAAGACTCATCATTTAGCTAATTATCTGCTCAGACAATCAATATGGTTTGGAGTGCCCACCTGGCTTGGTGGGGGAGTATTCTCACCGTGCGTGTCGTGGGGAACGCATCTGCCAGCTGGCCCCTGTGAACCCTCAGTCAGTGCTTCCAAAAGATGGATAACAGTTCTCCACACACCTCGAATCTGAGATCTCGACTGTAGTAAAGTTAGCGGTATGCCCTGCCTATGCTGCATATCCCACAAGGAGAGAATAAAAAACACAGCCGAGTGCGTCATGTCCACCGGGCAGCGGGGTCGTACCTCCACGCTTCTCCCTCGCCTCGTCTGAGGACGCAGCTTCAGACGCCTATGAATCATCTCCGCGGCTTCAGACCAGAATTTTCACGCCCTCTCTAGTCTCACCGGTACTCGAAGCACAGGATTAGGATAGCTAGGATCTCCGAGCAGCTGGCGTCACAGCCGCTTATTTATGTTCAAATTCATCATCAAACATTTGAGAAAATTGTGGTTTGTACGAATTTGGGTCTCGACATTTAAATATTCAGTTTGTTCCACAAGAACATTCAGAAAATAGCAGCTTATGTTTGTTTGAAACAGCACGAAGGATGGACAGGGATTTAATAAAGATGACCAGTTCTGTTATTTTAACTTCAAGGGAGGCAATTAATTTTTAAGTAATCTGACTTATGAATTACGTAAAAAAAAAAACAAAAAAGAAACGCTCGGTTCCTTGCCTTGTTGCTGAAAAACAGAGTTGGATTTATGTGCAAGGAAAATAAGGATGTCTAATGCACCTTCCCTGTATGGGAAATGTGTTTTCCAGCTTCCAGCTTATGGTTTAAATGTGAACTCTGTCATTACCGAACTGTAATGAGTACCTAGATGGACTGGCTGTGGTGAAATTACGGGTAAAAAGAGTTTAAATGATACAGGATTGTGCTTCCAACTAAACACTTTGGGTAGACGTTGACTTGTACACAGAACGTGTTTTATAATTTGTGACTGGCAAAGTAACTCAGACTTACCGACCACTCTTAACCACAAATCAGGGGGTCCACGTCTTATAGTGATGTACCCATGTGCAGAGAGTGTGAGAAGCTTTTAAACAATTATATTGAGAAAATGAGTTTAAACACAGGTGAGTTTCAACCTTGGTCTTGAGATCATAATGAAAATGGCATCTTAGTGAGACACGAGGACAGGGCTCTTAAATCGTAAACATCCCGTGGAGGGCCATCGTTTGGTTCATGGGTAGGACAGCACTGTGGTGGTCTTTATCAGTCAATACAGACACCTCGGAAGTTCTCCCTTCTTCCATATAACCCTCTGCAGGCCATCTCCGTGAAGAGATGTAGAGTACCATAAAAGCCAAAAAAATATATACATGTACCCTGAGACATTCTGCTCAGATCAGCAGTCTTGTCATCCCGGGCAGTCTGTAATTACCCTCCAAATGTATTTCAATACATAATTAAACCAAAAGTCATCAATCAAAATGGAAACATTGATAAGAGCAAGCCGAGTATTTGCTGAGGCTTGCAGGCCAATTGTGAGTGCCCCGTGATGGGGGGGGCAGGGCTGCAACGCACCCATAAATCATACGCTTATGGATTACGAATCGGCACACAGGGGCATGAAATGGAACAGAAGATATTCATCTGCCAGTGACGTGACGGCTCCAAGCAAAAGATTCAGGCCCGAAACGTTAGCTGGATATGTCAGTGCGATTTCTTTCAGATTTTTCCTTTCTTTCACAAACAATAAACAGTAATATTGTTTGAAACATTTTCTTGGTATCTATCTTCCCGAAGCGTTAACGTCAGCTCCCACAATTCCCTGCCGATGAGCACACCGCCATCACGCCTGCACCCGGTCGACCACACCCAGCTCATTCCCATTCCTCCTGAAGAAGCCGGTGCTTTAAATCAGCTCAAGCTTCCTTGCCTCACTGTAGGATACTGAATGAAGACACCAAGCTCAGTGTTTCAGCCTTGTTATTGGGTAACCTGAGTATGATTTCTGTTTGATCTTTTATTTCCTTCTTCCCCTTTGCCTTGGCTTTGATTGCTGTTCTGAGTGACCTGTTTGGATCACGACTCTCCTGCCCATACCTTCGACGATGAGTCTGGCTCATCCCTTTGGTTTGGTTCTTGCGTAGACTAACCTGGTTCCCGTGGTGATCTCGAAGCCACCGAGCACGTTTTTCATTTGCTGTTAAGCAGCTGACTCAGTCGTGTTTTAAACTCCGCCTTCGATTCGCCGCACTGCATGGTTGGAAAATGTTGTGCACATCGCTTCTTAGAAGCTTCTGACTGTATATACTGAACCCCAGAAACCTAACGGATAGGCGACCTCTTCTTAACTGTCGTGGAGGCCGCAGATAGCCAACAGCAAGATTTCATCTGAAGGGACACCCAATGACACACCGAGAGTGAATTAGACAGCACACCAGCTATCGGTTCTGATAAGATAAAGCAATTAGTTAACCTGTTGTTTTACAGCTCACTACAGCGGAAATAAAGCCTTCTGAGACTAAACACTCCTGTGTCTACTTTTTGACGACAGCTTTAATGGCTGATTTATCATCTGCCAAATAACTGATACTAGCATACATGGCAAATAATAACCACCAACCAAAGAAAAGCACAAACATGCATAAACTCAGCTTTGATCCCCCGTAATTTGCATAATTTGCACGAATAAGTAGCATATTCAGTCTCTGAGTGGTGTTCTGGGCAAAAAAAACCCCACATATTGGTTATTTCCATCTGCAAACCAGGAGGAACTTGGTGGGGAAAGTTCTGGACATTCCTGATGAAACAAGCTTGGAGTGCAACAACTGTAGGCTGTCAGGGAAGCCCAAGCTGGAGCCAGGGACCCTCTAATTCTATGTCACTGTAAGACTTGGTCCAGAACATGACGGTGAACAGAAACACATGAAACGGGGGTGGGGGAGGAAGATGGAACTAAATTAGGGTACGGAAATGGTGGTGGGTTTGACAGAATGGCTGTTTTGGCTTCAATGCAAGGGGCACACACGGGAAAACAAAACAGGTGCTCACTTTTGGGAGGACACACAGGTTTGTGTGCTTGTTTTTGAATGAAATTAAAACAGAAGTCATGTTTACAGGAATAAGTGCAGTCAGTGATTGTGTCCCACCCCTGGTCAGCCGCCCTCCCTTTTATGATGGCCTCGCAATCTCATCTTTGGACCAATGCTGAGAAAAACTACACCCATAAAAAACCATGATCAAAACTGCACTGCAACCACTTTTAGGAAAAGGACACTTGCATAAATCACCTACCCTCGCCATCCCATCACCGAGCTGTCCTGCGTTTAGGGTGGACTCGCTGAAGGAGGTAGTTTTCCCCCTTTTCCTGATGGAACACTCAAGCAGTCACACACCTGAATGTCTCGGGATGTTAAGTGGTCTGCGAGCTCTTTGATAACGAGGGGAGAGGTTGAATGTATTCGGTTAATGCTTAATTAAACCCTCCTCGGTTGGTATGTTTCCCAGTGGCAGATGTTCCCGTCCTCCAGAATGAGCCTGAGCTGGGTGGGGTGGAGCCTGTGTATGGGAGGGGCCGTGTTTAATGGCCTCGTAACTAAGCCGGTCTCCACAGGGATATTAACCATGGGATGATCTTATTTTAATCCTCAGTATGCAGTCCATTTTGACAGAGTGTGGGTCAAATAAGTGCCTCTTTTCCCAATATCATGCAAAACTTCAGACAGAAGTACTGGGAAATCTCATTCCATTTTTTCATTGTCAGGGGAGCAGGCAAAACAAATCAGATGAGACCCTTTTGCAATAAATGTGATTAAACAGAGAGCCTCATTTGAATTGAATGTAAAAATGTGACATCTTTGATCTCCCTTTTCCTCTACTCCTCTCTCCCTCCTCACCCTTTCCTTCTGCCTCTCTCCTCTTCTTACCCTCACATTCTCTCACTCACCCTCCCTCTCTCTCCCTCCCTCTCTCTCTCTTTCTCCCTTTCTTACCCTTTCCCTCTCTCACCCTCTCTCTCTCTACCTCTTCCTCTCTCCCTCTTCCTTTCTCTCTCTATCTCCATTGCTCCCCTCTCTCTCCCTCCCTCCCTCCCTCTCTCTCACTCTCTCATTCTCCCTTTCTCGCTCTCTCTTACCCTTGCCCTCTCACCCTCTCTCTCTCCCTACTTCTTCCTCTCTCTCTCCATTGCTCCCCTCTCTCACCTTCCCTCCCTCTCTTTCTCTATCTCACTCTTCCTCTCTCCCTCCCCATCTCCCTTGCCCGTTGTGATTACACTTTATGTCTTTGTCATTCTTCCTCCATCTCAGCCCAGCAACTATACAGACACACATAAGTACACCAAGCCACTCTAAGTCAACTCTCTCAGTTTTCCATGTCTTCAGCGAAGTGATACATGGAATTGAAATATGAGCTTTTCTTAGCTCTGACTGGCTACAGCAAGACTTTATTTCAGCCAATGATATTCTTCACGCTTGGGTGCACAGACATTCTGGAATAATGTACACACAGCTATTCCATATTTCTTATCTTGACAAATGAGTTCCCAAATCCCCCTATTTTTGGAAAAAAAAACCCTTATAATCCCTTTATTTATTACACATTAAGCAGACACCAGAATGTCCTGCTTGACTGTTTTTGCACAAGTTGACACTGAGAGCAAAAACAACAAACATCACCAACTGTCACATGAGTGGTCACATGATCCATCCTCCTATGGAAACAAGGAAGGGGGTACCAACTTTAGAAAGAATGAATGATCAAAGTCGCCATCTGCATCGCCATGGCCAACTCAATAATCAATCATCCATGGCTTATGTGTGCATCGATCGGACCTGCCTTGGTATCGTGGGATCCCTTTACACAGTGTCCCCATTAATGTGCTTCAGTGGCCCTGAAATCCAGAAGGCCCCCTTGACATCTTGCCCATCAAACCTGCACATTCAGACGCTCCTCTCAGAAGAAGAAACCTCTGTGGTTTAATCAATGTTCTTTAGGGTCAATGTTGTCAAGTTCTCTTGCTTCCCACTTCAAGTCGAAGGATGGAAACTCTGGCCTGAAGCTGGGTTTTGTTTATTCCCTCCTTGCTGCCTGACAAGGCCAGATTTTAGTGCCACGGGACAAGTCTCCTTTGTGCATCTTTTCATTGCCCTGGTTACTCTGCCTCAAGTTGTGCCACGGAGCATCGGATCACACCCCAGTGACCTCATTATCCTCTGTGCTGAGAGATAAGGAACAACTCAAGGAGATTTGCCAAACTTATAATGCGGAATCTTGCGATTGTTGCTGAGATAATGCTCCAGCTTTGTAAATAGGCATCTGCGTATATATGCGTCTATGCAGAGAACCAGGACAGAGTGCAACTTTGACCGCACTCAACTCTTCTCCTGTGGACCAGCTCTCACTCATGATGAAGCCAGGAGGTGTCCCTCAAAAAATGAACAGATGGCTACAAAAGTGGTAGCACCTGGTTGTGGACTTGAATGGGCCAAACCTCTGGTTAGCTAGTGAAGTTGTTGTACCTTTGGTGTCATTGACACAGTTTTTACTCCCCATGCAGAATCACTAAATCGCCATACATGTAAAGAATATGGAGGAAAGTACGCCGAAGGGGTGGAGCTACCATTCGTCATGGGAACTGGTGTTGGGTTCAGTTTGATTCCTGCCACTGCTGTCTGGTTCTGTTATCCATTTACGCAGGTCTGCTGTGTTTTCTTCCAGTGAGTTGGGCCAGAGCCAGAGACAGACCCTGAGAGAGTATATGCAAGGTTTGCTGGTCTCCTTAAGTTCTCAAGTTGTTTGTTTCTAGCCTCGACTGCCGAAACAGCATTTTTATCTGTATTCTGCAGTCCTGAGAACTTCCCCTTTTGTTTTCAGGCAAGAGCAGAAAAACTCTGATCTGTTGCTTAAACCTCCACGTCAGGCGGTTCTGTTTCTCAAATCACTAGGCCTCCCACAGTATTGATGGCAGTCCCTTGATTTTTGATGACACTTCCTCTCAAAGGCGTCTCCATAAAATGCACTTCAAAAACACTTTTACGGCTTTTGTTTTTGTCTTTTTTTGCAAAGCTTCCAAAGTTTCAACATCCACAAAACACAAAATGCCTGCTTTGAGAATGTTCCCCCTGGAGATTCCTAGACTTGCAATTTCAGTTTCGTTTTCACACACCATGGCTGGATTCACTCAGCTGGACCGTAGGTAAACTCGAAAGCCCGCAGTGTCCCTCTGAACTGTCTGAGAATGGCCAAAAACTTGGCATTGCTCCTGACCCCCAATTCTAATGCTGCCTCGGTGACTCAGAGTCACTAGGAACACTCTTAAAATACCTCATACTTACCCAATGGCAGTAGGCTTTTGGAGATGTTGTTGCTTCATGTAATGCAAACCCTGCATGTTTAACATACTGTAGAGGGACAGTAATGAAGAAGCACTGGGCCCTTTGACGATCATTAGCAATGGTGATGACTTTTGATGTTCTTTGGTACAAGGAAGTGAAACCGCCACTGGTAAAGCACAGTTGTGACTGAATTCCACTAGTCCTGTACACAGTGATCACCTGAATGTGTGACATTGCCGTGGTTTTCTTTCCTGCTCTGTATTTGTCCGATTTAAGGAAATCTGTTTGATGGTGGGTTCTCACATTGGGTTACTAATGACACGAAGATGGGGCGCGTGCCATGTTCTAAAAATGGAGAATTGGAAGCATATTTTCAGTGGGAAACATCTGGGGAGAGATAACCTTTCCACTGTAGTGTTAACATGTCCCTGTTAACCGTCACATTTTGTGGTGCCTCACAATTAACATGTGAAAGTACCATATATCAACTCGTGTTTGACTGACGCCTTCATTTGAAGAGACTTACGGTTTTCGCTGTGAGACATTAGGATACAGGAGCGATTCGGGTCAAGCACTGCATCCAAAGGGGAGCACCTGCTATTCAAACATCCGACCTTCATTCTAGTATGTCTTTAACCTGCTGGATGCTGCTAAGCCAGGCAGAGGCACAGTTTGCGTTGAGTATTCTGCCGGTGCCTCTGGACTATGGCCGAGTGAAAAATCAGATCTTGTGATTCTGGAAGTGGCTAATTTGCGCATGAGACAGGTGGACATCTGTTGCACGCACAACATCTATTCTTCAGCTTCTCCATCCATGAGTGAGGTAGAGGCAGTTGTACTGACTTCAACCAACTCCTTCCCGCTGTGAACAAGCCAAGTTGAAAGAAGGATCGACAGATAAAGTAAGATCTGCATTCTGCTCCAGCTGTTCTTCGGGTCGACTGGCCGGCTTTCCTACACCAGTAATGCTTCTGAGGGGGCGCTAAGATATAATATAGAACCTCAACTCCTGAGAAAAGAGCTCATGCTGTACCAAGAACACATTGATTCTATTCATGCCTAGCTGTTCACATCAGTCTGGGTAAACGTATCACCTCAACAAGTGATTAAAGGCAGGGTTACCTAGCTATAGGTGCTCCTTAATGCAGGGTAATGTGTAACCATAACACGCACGAGCCGTTGGATCTGTTACTGGGAGTGATAGGGACTTGGTGGTGTGTTAGCTGAGATCTGGGCGAGAATCATTTCCAGGCCTGCCTGCTTCTCATAAGGGCCCCCCCCCCTCAGAGATTTCAAGATTTCAGCATCCGACAGAAAGGTAAAGTAGGAACTCTGCCCGCTGCCTCTTGTTTGTGATCAATATGTGTGTCACGGATGGCATTTTCCAAAGGCCACGTATTAAATTAAAATTTCAGGGATGACTCGGCGACATCTTCAGGCGAATACCGGTGAAAAATGAGCACCATGGTACAGGGCAACTCGATGACATCGCCGTTGGTGGGTTTGAGAGGTCTGACTGAGGGGCCCACCAGGAGACATGCTGCTGACTCTCTGGGACTCCAATCAATGCAGGGGACATCGGGTAGCAGGGTCTTAATGCCCCCCACCCTGCAAACCTACATTAGGAGCCCCAATTTTTCACGGGAAACCCAAGCATTGTCGTGATTGGTAAGGATGAAATGTTCCCAGATTGGTTTTTACATATACTGGGCATAAATTAATACATATAAATAAATGTAAACACAAGACTTTTAACAGGTGTAATCTTGCAGCTCACGACAGCATGAACTTTTCTGATATTGATATTCCAATATTTGTTTGATAATACCCATAATCCTCTGCCCAAACAGAAACTCATTCACATCACTTTACCCACAGCTGATGAAGGCTTATTTCCGAAGTGCCCTGAGACACTTTGATGTCGTTATTTGTTTTTGTTTATTTTTCACATCGCACCATTTCCAGACTTACCTACACCACAATTTACCCTTTACAAACCCTTTACAATTATATATGAACCAACTGGGAGTTATTTAGCAGTACTCATATTTAATCGTATATATATATGGGCTGGGAGTAGACCATAAACCTCGCAAGCCAATCAGTGTAAATCGTCTCATCACAATGCCTGCTCAGTACATTTTGAACATTCAGCTCAGTTCAGGCCCACAGTTGTGGCTCTTAGCGAGCTCTGGCTCGTTTGCTGTGTGAGGAATGCAGGCCTTGCTGTTTCGTGAAGGCGGCGTGTCGTGGGAGCATTACCCCCCAATGGGAGGTACCAACTAGTTGATTAAGCCTAGAAACCACACCCACACCTCCCAAGGCTCCTGGTGCTGCTGTTAGTTGTCGTTGTTGTATGTCACAGAGGGACCCACTCTGGGGTTTTACACTCGGGCTCGAGCGATTTCAGAAGGCCATAAGTTGCTTTCCTGGGTGTCTGCTCAGTAAAGTAGACACGTCCAGGCGGGGTCAGTGGCATCGAACAAGTGGCTTCTGCAGATGGCATTTTAATTTCCAAACACCGCACACCAAAGCATGTCCCTTGCATTCATCTTTATTTCCTCATTGCTGCCCCCGGTGAAGAGGTGGCCCCACCTGTTCCTCGGCCCTGAGTGGATCGTTTGCCATCAGAGGCAAAAGGTAGTCACATGACAGCGTGCGATGGGTCACTTCTGACCTCTGTGATTGGCAGCCATGAGAGTGGACTTTCCTTTCATGGAGACGGCATCCTCGATCTGCTGAGTGCAGCCTTTACTGAGGGAGAGAGAGAGACAACGGGGGCAGACTGTCTGCCTTGTTTTTGCCGTTTAAGTTCTGTGATGTCTGCGGACGCGTACGAGGCCGGCTGCAACCCGCAGGCTGCCGAACGTGACCGAAAGCGCCGCTCGCCCACGACATAAGGCTACTGGGCGGTCAGGCAGAGGTCTGCTGTCAGACAAAAACAAAATAACCTCCAGACTCCTGCTCGCCCTCCATGTCTCTTGTTCACCCAGACCTTGTCTCTTTCAATCGCCTGTAAACAAAGCTCGAAGCACGACAGACCCGAAGCTGCTTCTGAGATCTTGGAGCTCATTGTTTTTAATTACTACCACGATCACCCTGTCTGGAGTGGTCGTCCACTCTTAACATCACTGGTACACAGCCTGGGCTTGTTTCAGAGAGAGAGCAGCTTTGAATTGAGGAAGCAGGTTCTACTCAGAGGTCCAACGTAAGTTGCAAAAAAAGAAATTATTTAAAGGGGTACTGCCAAATATTGTGGCATCAATGCCTAAATTGGTGCGATCCATCTCTACCATGGTTCATGGGCAGAGTCATCCTGTAGGCAATAGCCACGTCTCCTCCACATGTTCACAGACGCTGCCATTTCCCTCTGGCAAAGTTGCTGTGTGAGATAACCTGTTGGCAGGGCCGTGGGGGAGGGGGTGGGAGGGTGCTTGTCTAGATGTGTATGTATTTTATTGTGCTGGGCTGCCGGCTTAGCAGGCTGATCGTGACACACGCTCAGTCATTCTCCTTACACTATCATACAGCAAAAACAAAATCTCGCTATTGGGATCAGGTTCTTCGCGAAGTGCGCCGTGCATGTTCAGACTTTCCAGCAGCACTGCTGTTATTTGCGGTTTAAGATGTCTTTCGTTAAAGCACTGTCCAGCACCGTAAACCTCCTCCCTCCAAAAACCTTAAAGCCACCCGCTGACAGCTGCTTTGCATTGCATTGTCAGCACAATTCCGGCAGCCCTGTTTTGTAGGACATGCTGCAGTAAGGTGGAGGGTGGCAGAGAGGGAAAGCATGAACCGCCAGGCCAGTTCTAAGCCACTGGACAGGATTCTACTTCAAACAAGACCCCTCAAGACCCCCCTCCCACCTGTGATTCGCCCCCACCCGTCTGAATCGTTAACCTAAGATCCGCCTGACAGAGCCCTTAATCTCCTCACTTGTAAGGACGCGATTTTGATTTCCTCGTTGCCGTGTTTACACTTGATTGTATAGAGGTATTATGACTGATTGATACAGCGAGATACCGTAATTACATCAAACAATCTGCACAGAAAAAAAAAACTTTTGAATAGAGTCGGGAATCATGTTTCCTGCTATAAAACCAAGTCTGAAAAGCTCATTTTTAGCGCATTCTCTTGAATTTTTATTGAGATATAGCCCTGTCACCAGCCTTTGAGCAGGAGATCATGACCAGAGCATGGCTGGGCTGTGAATGTAAAGGGTACTGCCAGCAAAGCTGTGTGAGGGCGGCAGCCAATGAGGCGTAGAGTGAAGGGATAGCTGGTGAGCTTATCCTGGTCAGGATGCGGCTGTAACGTGCGTGTCTCCTCGAATCTGGGAAACGGCCATAGCCACGTCAGTCACCCCTGTGCTGTTGGCGTGGGTCGCCTGAGTGAAAAGCACTCGGAAATATTAAGCAGTAAATGGTGGGTTGGAACACAGAAGGGAAGGATTGCCGCGGCAGGTGCACGGTCACGGAGACGGTCGTGTCCTGGTTACAGACAATGGCGGCAATCATTTCCCAGGATTGATTCTGCTGGTGAAGTTCATGGCCAGATTGCAGGAGGATCCAGGTGCTTCTGGACAATCTGTTTCTGTCACAGCTCAGGAGGAGCTGATCTTATTCCTTTGTCTCCAAAAAATTTCAATCCCCCTCGTATCTGCTAATTTTGTGGTCCTGTCGGAATTTACTGCCTGTCTCGTGACTCGCTGCTTGTGACGATTCTACTGCGTAGCATCAGTTTCCAGAGAAGCTGTGGGACAGAGCAGCATTCTGATGAAAGCAAAATCTCTGCATGCTTCATGTCTAGACATCAACCCCGCAGACGGTTTTACACTACCTGTTACGGTCAGGGGAGTCTCTGCTTAATGTAGGTGAGTGAAGATTGTTAACCAGGGTAAAATACCACACTCCTCCCCCCATAATTGGGGCTTTGCATGTGACAATGACGTGTGACATTTGCTGAAGGATGGGTTTTACCCCCTGTGCAGTCCAATGCCACGAAGGGCATTGTGGGATACCTCCCTCGGCCGCCATGAACCTGCTGGGGTAAGCGCATGGAAGGTCAGCCACAGCACGGGAAAAGCTAGGCCGTGATATACCGTGCTGTAAAGCGGCTGATTATAAACCCTCGAGATGTGTGTGCTTAATGATTTCTGGTGGACCGACCTTGGAGCGGAAACTCTCTCTCCTTCAAATAAAAACTATGTTCTGCTCATAATATGACATCTTTTATTTAATGGTGCAATAAATAACAGCTGGCGAGGTAGAGGGGGCTGTGTTATTTTTCTGTCATTAATTTCAGACTGGTAGTTGGTGACTGGTACCTTGAATGGCTCTGGTTGCACATATGATTTCTCCCCCAGATGGAAGACATGCATAATTTATTGCATTTAATCAACTCGATAATAGCTGAAAGTAAAAACCCCTTTGAACTTCAACGAGACCCTTGACGTAATGTTTTGTTTTTTTTTTCTGGATGCAGGGATCTTTTCTGCTTCTTAACCATTCAGCCATTCGAGAAGTGAGATTGCCAACTAATTAGCTGCCTTTAGGAAGTTTTCCAAAACTGTAAAACAAGCAATTAGCACAATTATGGTTAATTTGCATTTGCTACCTGCGATATTCCGCCTGTAAAATTCGCCTTGTCTCCAATCGGAAACGGGCGAGAGAGGAGCGAAGCCTTGTGTGTTCAGGAACCGCAGGCAGTAATGCGACTTCGTGGCAGACGATGATGCCGGCCGTGGTGCCATGTGACCGTTGAGACGGAGGCCCGTTAAAGCTGTCAAAGTCAGCTTTGAGGATACAGCTTGCTTCGGCCTCAGAAAGAAGTTCGGGGGTTTCAGAAAAATTTTCAACTTGTGTGTGCCGGTCTTCATTGTCCTCGTCCTGGGAGATTCTGTGGTCCCCAATGCACATGAGCAGGTAGACAAATAGCTCAGACACGTCCCACCGGCCCACATCTCACTTCACCCCCCTGTATTTTCTCCTACTCTGCCTGAATCTCTGTACCTCGTCTATGATTCTGTGCACCACCTTCCTTTCCCAGCCCCCATCTCTCAAGCCTTTCAAGTATCGGCCACGCCTCCTCGGTCTGTGCCCCGGACATCTTAGCTCGTGAGCAGCCGGTCGCGATGATTCGTCAGGCTTCGTGGCTCCATCGGGCGATGCTCCTGCTGTTTTCCCGGGTCTGGGCCACCACGGAGCGACACGTAACGTCATCCCACCCTGAAATGCATCTTCTCCTTTACCACCAAGGAAAGAGACTTTGTTCCTACCAAAACAGAACAGTAATAAGAAGGTCAAACAGACGTTTAACAATGGGACAGACATGAGAAATGATAAAAAGTGGCATCCATCCATCCAGCGTCACGCTACGTCGCCTTCCTCTCGCCATCTCTTGAAGACGCCGTCTGCTTTGAAGCTGCCCGGCGTCTCCTATCGCGCTCCGTGGGAATCTGGTGAGAGATACCACCCCACCCCACCCCACCAGCAGGATTTTCAGAGACAACAGTATGGGATTCAAAAAAAGTGACGGTCTAATAAAATCACTGACTGTCCTCGCAATAAAACATAGAAGGCAAGCGCACAACACAGGCCGTCCATGAGAGACAGTTGGCCAGGTGTAATGTGAAAAGCCGCATTAAATCCAGGACTCGGGGCTTTGTTCCAAAAATATCCTTTTTGAGATGTCAGGGGTGACAGGTGCGACCTGATGCCTTGATGGTTCCCTGATGCACCTGTAATAGTCGGCGAGTTGAAGTCTGGAGGGAGTGATAGATACACAGATATATTACAAAAAAGCCAGTATTAGCTCAGCCTCCACAAGCTGCCCCATCTTTTCCCTGTGAGTTTGTAGCTTTCATTCAGCAGTACTGCATTCGGCTTTGTTAGGGGTGGAGCCAGAGCAGCACCACAGTCCAGTTTCCAAAAATGTCCACCTTCTGTTTTCTGTTTTGTCATAGTTTGAATCGGATCTGAGTCAAGGTTTAATAACACAACAGACCTCATTAATGAGACTGCAGTTTTTTTCTCCTGTTTACGCCAGAGTAATTCCAGTTTAGATTACATCCCCCACTCAAGCACCAAGAACAATGTTCTCCACACTTTCCTGGAAAGCCTTGAAGCAGATGAAAGGAGGTGAAGACGTATTTTGGGTGGGTGCCGGGGACAGGACACCTGGCCACGTGTCTGGAACACCTGCACGTGGGCAGATATTACAGATTAACGCCACTGCTGGACTCCTGCCCAGAACACTCCTTGTAGGATATGCAAAGCTCTGTCTACCACTAAAACTACTCAGACCACTCATGCCTGGAACAGATTGCCTATCTAGAACAGGGTATTTTGATTGAATCTATCAGTCACCGACTGCATAATCAAACCAGGAATTTCAATGCATTGACCTTTATTATTCAGGAAAGAAGCATCTGTGAACATCTCCAGTAAGACTGTCCCCCTAGCTCTGTTTCATTAGAAAATAAATCGTCTGTGAAAATCTCCTGTAAGACTATGGTTCCTGGCTCTGGTTCTTTAGAAAACAAAGGGTCTGTGGATGTCTCCTGTAAGACTATGGTTCCTGGCTCTGGTTCTTTAGAAAACAAAGGGTCTGTGGATGTCTCCTGTAAGTCTATGGTTCCTGGCTCTGGTTCTTTAGAAAACAAAGGGTCTGTGGATGTGTAAATTTCTCTTGAAAGACTGTGGGTCCCAACTTGGGTTTATTAGAAAATAAAATATCAATGAAAATGTCCTGTAACCCTATAGTTACTAAATCTGGTTCTTTATTAAACAAAGTGTCTCCTCCAAGTTTCTGGTTGCAAGGTCCAGGTCCTCTCTTCATCACTCACTCATCTCTGCCACGTCATGCCTGTCTGTCAGAGTCTTCTTCAGTCAGCATCTTGCTGCACGTTGGTCTGTGATGGCCTGGGTGTAACTGTGATTCAGTCCCTGCCAGGCTTCGTGTCCACATCATCTCATGTAACAGAAAAGCCATGTGAGCCGACCGCCTCGAAATCCCAGCGCCATATGCCCTTCCTGACGAAACTGCCAGGGATAAACCTCCCATTCTCGGTACATTACCCACAGACACATAGGAGCTGTCCGGATCCATTTACACCATCCATTTACAGACCCTTTGCTGCTGTAGTCCGAAGAAAATTTCTTTTGGAAAACACAGTTGAAGCAAAAATACTTTTTCTGCCCTCACAGCTGCTGGTTCCTCTTTGCTTGATTTATTATTCTCCATCTGCCCCGTGAGGCTTCGTAGAGGAGGCCCCCTCTTCACACAGGGAGTAATTAGATAAAGCTAACAGCCAAAAGGCGATTGTGTTCCCGTGCTCTAGGAAAACCTCATCCCCAGTGGCTGGACTTCTTGCAGTGTTGCTTGAAAACCAGTGAGTCACTTGAAATCTCTTTTAATTTCAAGCCTGCTTCTAAACAGATACCATAAGAACGCTTCTGTATTGGGTTGTGGGCGGGGCTTGATTGTTTGGGAGGGTGATCGGGGTTCTCTGTGTCACTTCGCTCCACTTGTCCTTCATTTGCAACTAGAGGTAAAAACGTGTGTGCTGGCTGCGCTTTGGCACCTATCTTGAACCCCATTTCTCTTCTTTTTTGGGCCCCAGTAAACCTGAACTTGAACCAACACTCATCCAGGTTTCAGTTTCTGGTTATCATTCCACAGTATATGCTTGAAATTGAATTTCCAGTTTTGCCTTGCAATGAAAGGGCTATTTGTGTCTTTGACGGCCGCACATTCCGCCAGTCGCTGTCAGCGAAGGGGCAACGCCCTCCCCCAGTTATTCATCGACTCCTCCCCCATCTGCAGGCCCCGCTTCCCCAACCTGAGTGTTTCCACGAGGATATTCCCAGCCGCTGTAGCACAGTGCCTCCCCTTAGGCTGTGGGCGAATCAGGACATGAGACAGAAGGCGGTGGGTGTGTTTTCACCGATAACTGCCCACAAAGCAGACCCCTCAGATGGACAGACTCCTCGACGACACCCGTCAGTAAGCAAACAGCCAGCTGGGACTCAGCCTCCTTCGTGGTTAGTCTGTTAAACAAGAACCACCAGCAGCTTTTGAAGTCTCACCGGTAGAAATAGGATGCTAGACGCACGATCACACATCGGGAAAGTGACCACACTTTACAGGATTGTGATGTGTTATTATGTTATAGACATGTTTGCACGTCCAAATTATCCATCCATCCATACACCAGTCCATCCACGGTACGACCAGCTCCCAGCCCTCAGAGCACCTCACGGTCACCATACGGTCATTTGTGTCTGGGCCTGAGTTTGTAACAGTCGTGGGACCATGGAGCGCCTGTGTGGGAGACGGCCAATGAGAGCTGCCTCTGATACCCCGCCCACCACACGCAGCTCCTTCCTGATCATCTGTGCATGACATTTCTGCTCTGTATCACTGATCAAGCAAATGTTTGTTATCCACATGGCTTTTCAGCTTCTATTACATATATCTTGAAATTGTGAAGTTTGAACCCTGGCCAAGATACGCGGTTAGGAAATGGATGGATGACTTGTTCCAAGTCAATGAAAAAAAACCACATTTAACGTGAACTGTCTGTCAGAACACTTAAAAACAAAGACGTAATTTTCAACAGAAATGCAGACACTTTAAACTCGAAACAGGGAGCATTCAACTGAACACTAACATCTCCAGATTCTCTCTTTTTCCCTCAGCTGTACCACGGGTGAGCCATCGGCCAGGGATCCGAAGGCCGCAGGAAGATGACGTGCATCCGAGGCGGCTGATTTGCACATTTCAGGTGACGGCTCATCTGCATTCCGCATTCCTTCCAGCACCTCGCTGCTTCGTCATTGCTTTAGAAATATTGCAGGATAATCGTAGTCATCCTTTACCTGAAAGGGGTCAAGTTCAGATTTCTCAGGCCAGAACGAATTCAAAATCAGGAGTCTTATCAGTTTTTCTGGAAGAGTAGCGTGTACATTAAGGTCTGATAAAACTATCTACCTTGGGGAGTTTCTCACTACTGACTACATTTATCTTTGATATGCTCACCAACACAAATACCTCAGTAGAGGCAATGTTGTCAGACTGTTAGCTGGGCATTAAAATATAGTTTATGTTGCTATGTACAATGACTTAATTCAAACATTAAATGTCCTTAACAGTTGTTGTTTTACAGATTATTATGCAATAATAATCTTGTGACAGATTATTACGAGTTTATGACTTGTAATAAGCCTGCATTACTTGTAGGATGCTTTCACATCCTTTATAAGAGCGGTGCAGTGGTTCAGGATTGATGGTTCGAATCCCACTCCTGTGCATGTGGAATTCTCCCGGCGTTGGCATGGCCAAGACGGCGTGCCCTGATTTGAACTGACATCCACTCCTGGTGTCCCCTTCCTGGCGTTTCCGGGGATAGACCTGTCCCTGTACTGGGCGAGCGGTCACGGAAGATGGATGGACGGACAGCCCTCATCTCTACCGAAATGAAGCACCCAGGCTGCAAGAGCAGGAAGGATCCACGCAGGAAATGAAAATCGAGCAGTTAAAGGTAACTGGCAAGCTGATGCCTTCCAGAGCTGTGAACATCACGCAGAATTCACTCCATTAAGTTCCGGTTCACCTGTTTTTTTTTCATTTTTGGCAAGGCTCGGCTTGGTAATTATTTACGTCTTGGTGCTCCTGAGTATTTATATGTTGACGTTAGCAGAATTTTTAATATTTACCTGAAACAGAGGTGATATTCTATACTCCCTGTGTGGAAGTCACTGAAAGCAATAGATCTATTAACCCATCTGCTTTACATAACCGTTTATCTTGTCCAAGGTCATCATGACCCTGTGGCCTATCCCGGGAATCACAGGGCGCAAGGGAGGAGATACCCCACAAAGGCACACACACACAGTATGGGCAATATAGAGGCTCCGATTTACCCGGACTGTGGAAGGAAACCCTGGCAAGCATCAGAAGAACATCCCAACTCCAGAGTGAGACACTCACTAACCACTGAGCAGACCCATAGATTACAAAGGTATCACACGGGTAACATTTTAAATATTAAAAATTACACTACATAGCACTAGATGTGGAATATCCTATAATGTCGAACATAACAGCAGCTTTTTTTGTTAGGCCATTGTAACATTTTGTTGCTTGTAAGTAGTTTTTGTGTTTGTGTATTCGTTCTTTATACGATGCGTGCTCTTCAAGTGAAGGTTTCATCTCTCCAGGCGCCAGCAGATCTTTAGTGGGCTTTGATGTCAACACCTCAGCTTGTTAGTTTTCTGCTAAAAATGCTTTTTTTTTCCCGCGTTGTTTGACCTCACCGGGCCGAGCGGCGAGGAACCGTACTCAGGGCTCATTTCAGCTAAGTTACATTTTATTAAATGAAGGTTAAATAAATTATTCTGACAGTTTAAGGTTGATTCTTTGTAATTATGTTTCTGAAATATCTACGATTGACTAAAGTCAAAGTCTGCGAGTTAATTAAGTTTTTTTTTTTTTAATCAATTAGTGGGATCATTCTATTGATACCTGTGCCGTTGTGGCATTTAACTTGGATCGCTGTATCAGCTGCAAAATCGACTTTGAGAGTGACTTTTAAAGGGGAAAGGGACAGCTGTCCCATCCTCCAGCAAGCAGTCTTCGGTGCCCCTAACTTAGATGTTCTTAATTTAATCCCCGCGTCTAGCTGCCGCCTTAACACCTGCTAGTTTAATATGTTCTATATGTTCTGGTCCTCTGCCTCTTCAATCTTTTAAACTATTCACTTATTTATGCTGTAACTTGCATTACTGCAGCGATCTGTTGGATAGTATAAATATATACAGTATATTTATATATTTGGCTATTCATCCAAATATAGCCTATACGTGTATATTCGCAGTTACTAATGTGATGTTCTTGCTGCCGCCTGATGGATACCACGAGTTCAGTGGCATTGACGACTGACGTGCTAGTGATAATTAGACCAATTAATCAACAGAACAAAGTCCAATTTGTTGTGAACAAAAACTGCATACATTATACCTCTTTTCTGAGGCGGGAAAAATATCATTTTGACTGATATTTAGCATAGCTGGTGCATAGTGATATTTCTGTAGGTTAAATTTCACCTACATTCGGAAATAATTAACGAAACCTGACTTTGCCCTTTAACAAGGGCGACGGCATCACGATGCATGACCGCTTGTTTTTCTGTTAGCGCAGATATGCATTTCGCCATGCTGCCCCCTAGCAGCCGAAAGGCGCACGACACCTTGCGCATAGCGAGCACCTCGCGCCTTCTTAAGGCGTTGATTCTTTGTTTCTCGGTGTCATTCCGCCGCCGTGTTTCTGCTTCTCGGTTTGCCTAAAGCAGCCCGTCAGCAAGTTTAATTAACGCCGTACACGTTAGCTTGTAAGACGCTGAACGTTTTTGAAACGCTGCTGTTTCTTTATGCCGTGTTCATTACAAAAGGCTGGTCCCGTGTGGTATAATCGCATAACCACAATTGTGTTGCGGCATCATTTTCTAGATATCCGACACGGTGAAGGCCGGGAAATTCTTGGTAATTAAGCCACGCCGTAGTCTCGGAGAACCCGAAACGCAGACATTTACGAAAAGTCGATCTCGCCTATTAAAAAGCAGCGGCGCGTGCTTTTTAATCGCAGTCCGGGATTCAAACCAAAGTATTAAAATCCATGTCACTATATATTAGTGTGTGTGTGTGTGTGTGTGTGAGTGAGTGAGTGAGTGAGAGAGTGAGAGAGAGAGAGTGTGAGTGTGAGTGTGAGTGAGAGAGTGAATGGGAGGGACCGAAAAAATAAGAGTGGGTGTCGCTGTGCAGGACGGGCTCCGGGCTCCGAGATCGTAACGCAGGCAGCGGTTTAAACCTTCCACAGCCTGTGCAGGACGGGCTCCGTTATTGTGAGGCAGGCAGGCAGGCAGGGGTCTAAACCTTCCAGCGGCCGTATCCGCGCCGCATGGCAGCTGCCGAGTCGCCCAGGGTTACGGAAGTTGAAGCGCGCGCCGTGCTCGTTACAATGTATCCGAAGTGGTAACTTTGAAGCCCCGCGCGCCCCGGCACCCAACAGGTCCCGCGAAGCGGGAGATGGTCACACATGAACCGCGGTGGAAGGAACATGGTTGAGAGGAGCAGCAAGTTCCTGCTGATCGTCGTCGGCTCGGTCTTCTTCATGCTCATTCTGTACCAGTACGTGGCTCCGGGGATGATGAACTTCGGCTCCCCCCACGGCTACCTTCTGGAGGACGACGCGGATTTGTACCCGACTCCGGACCCCCACTACGTGAAGAAATACTACTTTCCCATTCGGGACCTGGAGCGCACGGTGGAGTTCGAGATCAAGGGCGACGACGTGATCGTCTTCCTGCACATCCAGAAGACGGGAGGCACCACGTTCGGCAGGCACCTGGTCCAGAACGTCAGGCTGGAGCTTCCCTGCGACTGCAGACCCGGCCAGAAGAAGTGCACATGCTACCGTCCCAACAGGAAGGAGACCTGGCTCTTCTCACGCTTCTCCACCGGCTGGAGCTGCGGGCTGCACGCCGACTGGACCGAGCTCACCAGCTGTGTGCCGGGGGTGCTCAATAAGAAGGAGACTAAGCTGACGAAGCCGAGGTATGGCCAGGCTGCCTTTCTCCAGCTCACATACCCAGCGTTAAAAAAGCCACGAAAAGCAGCCGAGGCCATTCCGAGAAAGTGACACCTTTCTGGGTGTCGGGGGGGTGTGGGGTGCCGCGGTCCCCTGGTCCCCTCTGCCTGGGGACAGCTGCCTGATGTATACTCTCCTATCAGCAAGCTGGCAGCTCCTAGTTTCTAAGTAGCCTTGAGGTAGATACACCTCGTCGCTACAAAATGACAGATATAAAGCTGACTTCGACGCGGGGCGGCTAGGGAGGGCCGGGCCATCTGGAACAGGGCTCCGGATGTCGGTGATGTCTCCATTCACGTCTGACTGGCTGTCAGAGTAGAGGCCAACTTCGAGATGTCCCACGTAATCGTTTCAACTTTCCATTAGGGTGACGTTCACTTGTGTGGTCAGCTGTGTGTCCGGTAGGCAGACCGAACTTCCCGGTACGAACGTCAAATCGGTGATTTTTTTTTTTTGCTCTGTGACTACGACACACTGTCCCGGAGATGAAGGGGGAGCAGGGGGGCTTGGAAGAAATAGTGCTAAATAGAAACAGAAATGTCCAGAGGGAGATGCTGTTCAGGTGTGTGTGTGTCCGACAGAGAGCTGCGTGTACTCCCACTGGACTGAACATCTCTGGACCTGCACGCAGGGTCCGCAGCATCCTTGTTAATAAGCGGCCGATGATCATAACGAGGTTTAGCTCCAGTTAAGGATTCTGTACCGTGATGTCACTGCTGAGAAACAGGCTGCCTTTAGAAGAACGTGCTTTTTAAGAAAAGGAAAGTGTCTCGGTTACTGTGCCTTGTTTTATAAGACGGGAACGTCTCTGCACGGTGCTTACTGGGTTGCGTCATGTTTGCTGGAGTGTGTGTGTGTGTGTGTGTGTGTGTGCGTGCGTGCGCGATCGGGACATACCTCCTCATGTCGTCTGAGACACCGTGCTTCATGCTCATCCGCAACGCGGCATCACCTTTGAACCATTGGCCATTTATAATGCCTGCCATTTATAATGTTCGGTAAGTTCAGTAATGCCGTTTGACTACCAGCTGAAATCCCAGCGATTACTGGGATTAGGTCGTCTCATAGCTCACAAGGTGGCATGAGTCCTTTTGCACCTCGGCTCATTGACTTTAAAAAGTCGTCTTTTCCCTTTCGCTGCCCGCAAAGACACGTGTTTCCCTCGATAAAACAGCATCTAAATTCAGTGCTGACTCAGTAAAATGGTTAAGCTTCCAGGGGACACTCAGGACCCAGTTGACCTTATTGCTTTACTTTCAGTTTAAGTGGTGACTGAAGCCACCAGAGTGAAATGTTGCTCTCGGCTCTTTGTCTCCCACGTCGGACACCACAGTGATTTCACCCTCTCAAGTGTTCCTGTACCCAGTACCCACGGGCCTAATCACATAGTTTTAACATTTTATTTCTTATTTTCTCCCACGCGTTCCGCTGGCTGCCCCGGGTACCGGAAATTTTTAAAGGGGATGAGTAATGGCTTGTCATTTACATTTTCACCTGCGTTCTCCTTGTTTTCTGTGGTGGTATCTCTTCAAAATAATACATGTTAAGAAAATCGGTTACTCCCATGCGTATAGTTAAAGAAAACGTGCATCTTGCTGGACCCTTCTTGTGGTTTTGGAGCTTTAGATTTTTTTTTTTAACCAAGGTACGTGTTGGGGTGTTTATATCCAACCACTTCCAGATCAGAAATGTCTGGTTTACACTTCCTTGCTGACAGCCTGTGAATTTGCTGCGTGGGGCAGTAGATTGACGCGTTCCTTGTGTTCGGCCCGGGAATACTCCTTCTCGGTAACACCCAGCAGGGAGGTGTGGCACAACCATCCGTTGCCTGTGATTAAACTCTGTAGAAAGTGAAGAGTCACCCAGTTTCTTGAACTCTGGCGTGTGGCACGCGCACTGTGCTGTTAAGGCATGCGGGCCGTACACAGTGTAGGTGATGCTCCGTGGGCACAGTGATGGCACTGCTGGTCGGGCTGCAACCTCTCTCAGGGGGTTGTAATGTTTTGTGATCATATCTCACCTTGTTGTGCTACTGTTTTGTGGTTTATATAGCTGGGAGGGAGGGGTTTGTTGTTCTTTATCTCTTGGTAATGACTAGAGAATACCTGTTTTCCATATGGAAGATGTGTGCCTATAATGGGAGTCGGTAACTTGAAGCGTCTCGTTTCTGAGCGTCATCATCTTCCCGCCGCTTCTCCTAACGAGGGTCGTGGTGACAGCACGCTGAGCAGGTCAGACCACTCGTCTTTCTCCATGGCCACAGAATCCAGTTCGCTCTGAGGGACACCCAGAGTTTCCCAAGCCAGCTGGGAGAGAGAATCCATCCAGAGTGTCTTGGGTCTTCTCTGTGGCCTCTGCCCAGTGGGAAGCCATCCAGGTGGCATCCTTACAAGATTCCTGGTCCATCTCGCCTGGCTTTTTTTAGATCCAAAGGATATGCATCTTAATTCTAAGGTTCTTCTGGATCTCCAGACTCCTCACCCTGTCATGAAGAGTGAGCCCTACAGAGAAACCTAATTTTAACCGTTTATATTTCTGATCTTTTGGTCATTGCCCAAAGCTCATGACTGGTTTTGATTTCATTGTTGCTTCACCAGTATGGACCAGCCAGTGCCAGCAACGTCATCCTGAAACTGATTTCCTCACACTCTCGCATCATCTCTGTACATCACTTGTCAACAAATGTCCAAGTACCTAAACTCCTTCACTGAGGGCAGACTCTCTCCTCTTGCCCAAAAGGAGCTGTCCAACTCATTTACAAATGCCTTGGCTTCAGAATTGAAGGTGCTGATTCTCATCCCCTCTGCATCGCACTCGGCATCAACTCACTCAGCCGTGTGCTGGAGGTCCTGCTTGGACAAGGCTAAAAGCACGATATTTGTAAATAGCTGGGATGTCGCTTCTAGCTCTCTGTACCGGATGCTCTTCCGGCCAAAGCGTTATCCTGATATCCTGTCCATGAAAATCACAAACAGGAGTTAACAAGATAGACCCTCAACGGAGAATAACTCTCACTCTAAATGGCTTCCCGTTTCGTGCCAAGTACGCGGACGCAGTTCTTGCCGCACTCTGAGATGGACTGAACATCAGGCCCTGCTGACATGGTACCCCATATTATTACAGCATGTTTTCCACCGGTGTGCCTTGATTTGTCGATAAATTCCTCTTCCCCTTGGCAGGGGATGCCAGTAAATTTTAGAGATGTGCAGCTTTGAAGGGTCCTGCGATGGCTATCTCTTCAGCCTAGATGGCTGCATTTTTACATTTTATCCATTTAACAGATGCTTTTTTTCCAAAGTGACGTACAGTGAGGCAGATACAACACAAGCATACAGCAGTTAAGGGGTTACCTAAGGTATAAAGTGGCTAGGCTGAGTGTCCAGTAAGGGACCAGCAACCAAGTACAGGTTAACACTGGATTAAGAAACTATACAGTGAGTGTCCTGCTAAGTTATTCTATCCAAACATGAAGTCCTACTAAATCAGCAGGAAACAAAGACAACGGCTTGGAATAAGAGCTTGGGAGTTGAAGTCCATAGTGGGAGAGGAGAGTCATTGGATGGTTAGAGGAGTTCAAGACATGACTCCTGTGGGAAGTGTTTATCGAAGGTTCGACAGAGTTGTAGATGGATGAAGATTCCACCGTGAGGGACTACAGGCGAGAATCTTCTGCAGTGCGGCTTCTCGTGGAGATAGGGCATCACCAGGCAGTGCTGGTTAGCTGAATGAAGAGGGCGAGGTGGAATGTACAGTATGTCTTGAAGAAATTCAATGGAGGTGGGGGCCAGTCCATTGACAGTCCTGAAGACTGCATGATGGACTTGAACTTGATGCCTGGTTTAGACGATGAAGGGCTAGTGAGCACCCCTGTTTGGACTTTGGGCAGTTTCTCCGGTTTGTTTTAGCTCTCCACGGTGATGTTCAATAGCACTGGTTATTGGAGGCTGAGAGCATCTCCCCATCGACAGACAAAGCACGGCCAGAAACATGATCCCAGCAGCCGGGGTCTTTTCCACATTTGTCTCTTCAATTGCCCCAGGCAATGCTGTGAAATTGCACCTGCCCCAGTAGGTTAGCGGCATCGATAGATGGCATTCGTTGTTTTTACCGTGCCTGTCTGTGTCGATTTTTTGCAGGTATGCCTGCTGAGGGGGCAGGAAAATTACTTTCCGAGATCACGTTCCATTTTCAGCAAGCAGCTGTTTTGTGTCCTAGAAAACTGTTTTTTTTTTTTTTTTTTTTTTTTTTTTTAAAACAAAGTGTTAAGGATGTCAAAGATAAGATTTTCAGCTGTCGTCCTCTGCCGGGTTGACTGGCTGTGGGTGATTTTAACGTATTTGAACCTGGGGATTAAATGGTAAAGGTTTTCGGGGAAAATTCTGCGAGTCTGGAGTGGAACTGGTGAGGTGTGGAAGATTTTTGTAAAGGGAGGGGCCATCCGCCGGAGCTCGCTGGCTGATTGAGTTTTGTTTTGTTTTGCTGTCTGGGGAATTCGCTGATGATGGCATGTGATCTGTTTCTCATCCCTCTTTGGGCGACAGGATGGATAGGTGATTTCCACACTGAAAGGGTATGTTTCCTTTGCAAGGTTGGGTGTGCCTTGTGCTCCCAGGGATCACATGGGTCACATGGATTCAGAGAACCAAGCTGGAAGGAGAAGCTTGATTTTAAAGACGACTGGTGTTCAAGATCGAGGAGTCAGAACCGGCCCAGCTTTCATACGCTTATTGAATTTGTGTGTGTGTGGCTCTTGTTATTTTGAGTGAGTTTGAGATTTCACATAAACTTAGTTTTAGGCTGCAAACGTGTGTCTCAGCGCTGATGTAGCGGGGTCTACTGCACTGGTGATGGCTGTTGCTAATTTCGCTAACCTTCTGCAGGGTGGCAGCTTGCTTTAATTAAAGTGGCGTAGCACGCATGCTAATTTAAAACACAGTACCCTGTTGGGCGTATCCTTAACGTATCACCTTTCTAGGCTCGAGCATGTCAGTCACAACGGACGGCGATACACCGAGTGTGTGGGGGAGTCACCCCGTGGCGAATATGTGGCTACACGCCGAATTTGGAACCACCCGAGGGAGGGGGCGTGCTTTCCAAAAATAGCCGAATGTGAAATCAGTGCTGAATAATTAAACCAATGAGCAAAAGGCTGCGAGCAGACATGCCCCGCCCCATCTCACCCTGGCCTGTCCGTGGACAGGTGTGAGTGGCGTGTGTAGTGGGGCAATTGTGCTCCCACGGTGCGATGCTTGGTTCCGCCTGGAGGGTGGCAGGCTTGCGACGTTGCCATTCGGACAGGCTGAAGCTTCTCTGCGTCACACACATCCTCTCAGAAAGCTTCCTTTTGGGGACCTCTGGGGGATTGCTTTGCTGTGCAAGACACTCCATCTTTTCTTTTGTGTCTCCTTGTCATCTCTGTGTGCCTTCTCTCTCCTTTTATTGGGGCTTTGTAACTCTTCCCCCCTCTTTCCTGCCTCTCCTTGCTTCCTCCTCACTGATACTCCCTCTTCCTCTCCTTCAGTCTTTGACTGTTCATCTGTCCCCTTTCGTTCCCCCCCCCTCCCATGCTGCTGTCACTCTAATCAAACAGCCAAGGCAATTTTCCAGCCTGTAGCTTTATGGATATGGCCCGCAGTGCATCCCAAGTGCGTCTGGGACATTAGAGGAAATGTATTTTCATGGAAGATTTGCTGCAATTTCCAAAATAGCTGCTTCGCCTAATGGACAACTGCCTTCTATATAATGACTGACTACGTGTGAGTGGGGCTGCATGGGGGGAGGCAGAATGAGCAAGGAAGCGTCGGGGGGGTCCTTCTTAAGGTTGGTCTTTAATTAGCATGTGCATCAGGCCCTGGACATCACTGAACCGGACCATTTCAAATGAGGGGTTTTTTTTTTTTTTTTTTTTTTTTGTTAGGCTTACCCAGACCCACTGAAGCTGGCCAGCTATAAACTCTGAGAAATGCCTCGACCGGCCGAGGAGCCGTTCGGCGTCTCGCTCATAAACAAGGTGAATTATCAACCAGGCTGCCATCCTGTCCTCCCCACCAGCTGGGGCAGCTCAGGGGGTGTAACTTTGCAGTCTGGTGCTTCGGTTCTGTGGCTGAGTGCTGACTGAGTTGAGATGGTTCCCCGTTTTATCTCAGGCCCCCAAGGATCACAGGCAGTAGAGATGTTCATCTCCTGCAGGGCTATTACAGTCGGCTGGTGGACTTAGTTGTCTAGTCGACAGTTTCAGCACCTCTTTGTGTCTCTCCTTGGACTTGGTCCTGCAGTTTATGCTACTTATTTATTTTTTCATTAAAAACACTTCCTCTTTCTTTGTGCTGTAAGGTTTCAGAGTAAACATCCAGAATAGGTTTGGGGTCTCAGTTGTTTCTGCCTGATGGGGGCACTGTCTCTATCCCTTTGCAAGGAAAGGATTCTTAGCGAAGTTGTCCAAGCTGGAGCAGATGGAAGTGGAATCAGGGGCTCTGGTTTTGGAGCCACATCCAGATCTTGACCGGAAAGTGATGCAGCGCCTCTTACTGGTCGGCTTCCACCTCACTGTGGTGGCAGACAGTTTGAGTATTGATTATATTGCTAATGAATCTGCAGATGGAAGCTTCCCGGCACTCAAAGGGATTCAGTTTAAGAGCGGTCTTCAAAACAGGTGCTCGTTGGTGGTTTGTTACTTGCTGACCCTTAAATTTTGTGTTGCTGCTTTTTCCTTTCGAGTTGACCAATTCGGTTGCTTTAGCCGAGCTGGCAGGAGACCAGAGGAACAATCTCCTCCAACAGATCACGCTGGGTCCACTCCCACTGACCGTGCTGAGGCGGGCAAGTCCGGCATGCACGTTGTGGCTGGGCAGTGAGCCACATCGGCGAAAGGTGGCGTGCTGTCATCGCACCGTTAACGACCTCGGGGCTTTTCGCTGAGCGAGAAATAATTAGGGGGAGCTTGTAGGGTACCGCCTGGCCTCACTCGCACTGGTGTATCCGTACCTGCCCCCAGCATCCTCCTGCACCCCCCCCGGGTGCCTCACGACTCCATTTCGTGCAAAGCGGCTTATTTCTGCAAACCGTGAAATCCCGCAAAATCCCCTGCCGTTAGCTACAGCCCGCTAAGTGACTTTTCACAAGGCTAAGGAAACAGCTGACTGATTTCTAGCAGGGAACTGCCTCTTGCGTCTCGAAAGCCCATCCCAGACCAGCTCTTGCGATCGACCGACTGCGTGTCAGTGTCACCCGTCCAGAGCCGTAGGGCTGATCTGTCTAAAGTAATCTGAGGAGTTTCCTGTTTTGCTTGTCGTTACTCATTTGCTCCGTTGGCGACAGGAAGCACTTGATACGTACTCAGGATCCACTTCCGCAAAGCCTGCACTACCATTTGACACCGGTACTCCCTCCAACTGTCCCAAACCCTCCTCGGGAAGGTCAGAAATAATGGTTGCCATGGAAACCCACGGCAAAGCACATAATGTTTCCCGTGTTGCACATTTTTCGCTGATATGGGGGTACTGTCGGCAGCTCTGGAGCAGCGCAGGTACAGAGTGCTGTTATCTGAGCGAGGCGAGCAGTGATGTATTACCTCTGCAGAGTGTGTGTGGGGGGGGGGTGCTCTGCAGTCGAGTGAGCGGAGCTTGGGGGGTGCTGGATGTCTGTTTGAGGAGCAGAGAGGTGAGCCGTGCTCTCTGAGGCATGGAGGTCATGATGCTCGTCGTTCCTCGTGGCTGTAGCTCCCCAGTGTCCCTCTTTCTCCTGTGCCGCTTAACCTCTCTGACTTTCTGGTGACACATTCTCAGCAGAGCCCATGTGCTTCTGACAGCCCACCTTCCTGTCACTCGTCCGTAAGACCTTGCGCGACACTTTGGCTGAAGTGGAGGAACAGCTACATGCAAACCCAAAATAATAAAGTCAGATGGACCGATGCTGGAGGACCCCCTGCTGGTGGGAGGCAGGCAGAGCTTGGTCCTCCCCTCGGTCCCTCCCGTTCACACTAGGGGTGGGGGTGGGCGCCTCTTGGGCATGACGGTCCTCTTCTCGCTCGGGTCTGGCAGGCCTCCGACGAGAGTTCAGTTGCCAGCGGGCGCATTTATTTGAATACATTAGCGCAAGTTCGCATGCTGGTCTGGTGTTTTGTTTTTGGGAACCGCATGCTAACTGTGGTTACCCGTCACGCGCTAACACGGCTCGTATTATTCGAGGTTACTTGATCCATAATTCCCACATAGCTTGATGGTGACGTTGATTTAAGGCAAGGAGCATGCTGGTTTGAAGGTTTCCCACAATGCACTTTGGCTAGTCCAGGGTCCTGCTATATTTTTTTTTTTTTATTCCGAGAAGTGTTGCAAAACTGTTTCCTTTAACAATATGCGGCCACCCTTTTTCATGCCTTTAAATGCTGTTTGTCTGATTCACGGAGCCGTTCTGGAAACAGACAGCTTGAGTTGCCAAGCGTACGAATCCTGTGTTTTTTACCCTCCAGATTGTGGGCCTCGACCTCGCCGTCCTGTTTCCGATGAATCAGCTGTCAGCAAGCTATGCCGGGATGGGCAGCCGGGGGGGTGGTGTCTGACTGGGCAGCAGTGATGGCATTTTAGGAGTTGGGGGGGGGGGGGCATGCACGTTACAGCCTTCTTACCACCCTACTCGGGGAATGCTACTTATAACAATCTTCGGGAGAACTAGCTTCCTGACCTCTCAGAAATGGCTGAATACATTTAGAGAACAGTCTCGAAATCTTGGGGGATCGTTTATTTGGGGGTTCTGATGTGTTAACTGAGAACCTAAGGCGACCCACCTGCTGATAACACAAAATACTGGGGGGCTTCTTAACAGGACGGCCTAGTACCGGAATCCAGGGTGGCCATTATGCTGATGTGGTGGCTGCTGAGAGGCTGGTAAATTCTTTTTATTTTGTATTTATTCATTCTATTTAAATATTGTTAAGCATCCAAGGTACCGAGTCCAAAAATGGCCTCTGGTATGTTTTACTTTGTGTTTACGTACGTGGCTTGGCTGTTTCTGTGTGGAGGACAAGGTTACTTATCTCCAGTTTACAGGCGGGGTTTCAAGCGGGGGCATCCTGTTTGGCAGGGGGCAGCAGTGGGTGGTGGTATCGTTTCTCGTTTTCCCGAAAGCTCTGTGCCACACAGGACGCCGGTCACTTGGACCTGCCGCTGTGCTTGGCAGGCATGCTAATTGAATTATGGGAAAATGCTAATGGTGGGTCATGGTGCTAAAGCCCAGGAGTGCTGCCGTCTAATTCTGTCACTTTGCCATACCTTGGCATTCCAGCCACCCGGCCGATGCTTATAGATCAAAGTGTGGTGCCTTAAGTTTGATGCGATGCCCACGTAGGTAGGTATTCACGCAGAGTCGTTAACATTTTCTGGAATAACCCATTAGGTGTTTGCCATTTAAAGTGCTCTGGCGGCATTTGAAAATGTGAGCTGTTTTGTCTGTTAACGATTCCCATCCGAATTGTAGTCCTACCCCAATATTGGTTTTATTAAAATGTTAATTACAGGGGGGAAAAAAAATTAGGGCGTGGCTTCCTTGGAATGTTCCAGATAGGCATTCCAGTTATGACAAATGACTGGAATTCAAGCCAGGTGTGTGACATTGTATACCGTCCTGCTGTGTTTGTACTTCTCTAACGTCTAAGATTCAGTTTCTGAGAATTTATTCATACAGCCGTCTTCCACCTGCTTATCCTGGTCTGGATCGGGGCCCTGGAGCCTATCCCAGACAGCACAGGGTGCAAGCCTGGGATACACCCGGGATTGGAATGCCAGCCCGTTACCGGGCACACACACATACTACAGGCAATTTAAAGATGCCAGTCTGACTGTGGGAGGAAACTTGAGTAACCCCCATACAGCAGATTCAGATCGGTTGTCCTGGAGCTGTGAGGTTACAGTATAGGCTGCCAAGCTGCCTTCGAAGGGTTAACAGTACGAGAAAACTCCCAGGATTCATCAACAACTCAGAAGTATTAATATTAAGATCAGACTCCTTCAAAACTTGTCTACCGTTGGTACTATAGAGTGGGATGCTGCCTGGTGAATTCTCGAACCTTCCTTATACCGGTGTTTCCTGGCGTACTTCTTGAGATCAGATAATATTTGCAGTGTCGGTACTCCACGTGCGTGCCCACAATCTCACTCCTTGAAATTCCATGCCACCCCATTGAAATGCATTTCGGCCTGTGTCCTGTGTACTCTGTCATATCTTTCCTAACGATGCTTTTTTAAAACGCAATTTTAGGTTTTGCAAAGTGCTGTTAGGGTTATAGGAGAAGACGCACGGAGGTTTTTGGGTCCGGGGTAACAATGAAATGCACTTTTAGGGTAAAGCGTGTAGCAAGTGTCTGCCCCCCCCCCCCCTTTTGATCTACCACGCGTGTGGGTCTCAAGTCCGGGGTTCGAAGAGCCCCCTTTCCCTCGACGGTGTCAGTGTAAATTCCTGTAATTGGGGGCTGCTCAGTGATATCTCGTTTTCTCTGGCTGCAGGTGTAGCTAGTTGTTTGGGGGTGGGGTTTTATTAATGTCATGTGGGGGAGGTGGGTTTAGGGAGGGGCCAGGTTCTCATTCACCAATTTGGTACCAGTTGCTGATCCCTCCCCCCAGTTTCCGGCTGGGTATTGAGGGACCTAGGGCAGGCAAATTCTCTACACTTCTGTCTTGTCATGTCTTAACACCCCCCCCCCCCCCCCCCCCCCTCCCTTCTCTCCTTTTTCTTTCTATGAGTCGCGCATCTCGGGGTCCACGAGTTCCCCTCCTTGCTTTGAG
>JAACJT020000021.1:19400263-19426691 GCA_009936485.2 Gymnarchus niloticus | reverse complement strand
TATAACATAGCTGGTCTCACTACCATCTTGTAGACCTTCCCTTTCACTCTTACTGGTACCTGTCTGTCACAAATCACAATCCAGGGGCACCGCATTAACACAAATTATGTCCACTTTTTAGTTTCACCAAAACAGCTGACCACTAATGGCGCGTTTCCACTGCACGGAACCGGCTCGACTCTACTCGCTTTTCTGCGTTTTCATTTGGCAAAACTGAGAACGGTACCTGGTACCCGGTGCCATTTTTTTGTTACCATCTCTGCCGCGGTTCCAATCGAGCCGAGCCTTGACTACGGCGGTCACGTGAGAACGCTGCAGGCTACTGATTGGTCAGAGAGCACTGCGTCATCAACACACGACAGGCTATACCGGGCAAAGCATTTTAGCAAGCTATTTTGGATTCGACTGTCTATTGTTTTTAACTTTAACCGACGTGGACGCCCTCAAAACCCAGTCGAGCTGAGTCGAGTCGGTACCATGCAGTGGAAAGGAGCCATAACATTTCACATTAGACCTTCATGCTGCTGTCCACACTGCGAGACACAGCAACGCAAAACACACCCAACAGTACCATCGTCATACGCCGCAGGACCACGTTGCGGCTCCGGATCCAAACGATCACATGACCGGCTCCTCCGTCCTGCTAAGTTTAGGGCACACTTTTGGACTCCCCTTCCTCGCCCGCGAGGTGCCGGATAGGTGGGGCCCCAACTAAACCAAACAACGTGATTAACACGGGCAATCTGGATTGAGTCGCCTCGTAATTCCCAGAATCAACAGCAGTGGTAGGAGTCACGCCTTCAGCTACCAGCCTACGGAACCATCTGGCAACCAGCGGAAGGGGTGCCCCCCTTGGCCTCCACTTAAATCGGGTGAGACACAGCGTACCTTAAAAACACTACAGGGGTTGCTGGACCCATGTGTTATGAACATCGGAGAGGTGTCACATCATGGGGGTCCGCTTACCCTCTTCCCCCACGTCGGCAGAACTATACACACAGTATTATAGTCAACATCCCTCCGCAAAGCTGATCACGCTGCCTGATTCGGCTTTAAGGGGTGCGATCTTGGGACAGGTTGCATATAAACTACAGTGATCGAGGGAGTTTGAAATTTTATCATCCTTGGACAAGCGGACTGCATTACACTCCACTGTCTGTCCTCACTTTGAAAAACGGCAAACAAACGAAACCCGTTGCCCCAAGGTGAAAACGGTCAGTAAACGGATCGTCCTTTTTCAGCTTCGCCGTCGGAGATTCAACCAGAAGGGGAAGAAAAATACAAACAAAAAATCCCCACAGATTAGAATCTACCTCTGCCTGGAAAGGATCCAAAGAGAGAGAGCCCTGGGGCAGTGCTAGGATTAAAGTAGCAGAATTCAAATAAATCTCCCCAGCACTCAGAGCTATAACACTTTAGAAGCCCACTGACACATCAATGCAAACTTAATTTCCAGAAACCCTTTCATGAGCCCAGGGTGGGGGACGCGGGCTCTCTCCATTTCGAAAGCACCGAGCGAAGAGCGACGCCACATCCTAATTAAACCAAATTAGTCTCCGAGCTGGAATCCGGCACTGAAATTCCCAGTGTACACCTAGGCTGTTATGCTTGGCCTCACAGAAATGTCCTCAATTACTCCTCTAGTCAACCTCTAATGATTTTTATCTTTTAGAATGTAAGGAAGGTTGGAGGCAGGGCACAGAGACGCAATCTGCCAGCCGTTAGCGTGGCGAACCTTAATCTGACGTGCCCTTTCTTGACGGCAGTCAAAACAAAAGACCCACTGGTTTAACATGGTTATTAGCCTTGAAATGGCCAGTAAAATCCAGCTCCACCATCAGACAATGGCATAATCAAACATTTGCAATCAAGGAGTCTGATTGGACCAAAGAGTCCAAGCCCCTCCTTAACTGACAGCACTTTCTTTCAATCCCCTGCTGCCAGCTAGGGGAGTGCAGACGACGGGGGGGGCTGCAGCAGAGACAGCAGACGAGCTCTGTTCTCTATGCCGCTCACCTCCCTGCCTGTGTAGAGTCATTTCCTCCTCCCATCGATTTCTCTCAACGTTGGTCGGGCGAGCGCAATATCGAACGAGGCCAGAGCGTGCAAGGTCCCCTTCATAGCTGAGAGAAGACCCAGCACGCATCCCGGGCTGCCCGTCATGTCGGGGGCGGGGGGGGCAGGCAGACGGGGGATCTGTCCTGAATGTTCTACATAATGCCAAGTGACAGTCGCGGCTAATGCGTTTCTGGCAGGGCCGGCTGCTGAATTGGGCTTGGCCCCCACAGCACTGTCAGACTCGGGCACGGGGGCCGCTGACTGCATGCATGACATACGCCCAACGTCTATGACCGCGGCACCCAGAAAGGACGGCCCCCCATTTACCATGTCTCCCCTGCTGACGGGGTCCTCAGAGGGAGGTGATCTCTAGAGAATTGCGCCACCAGGACGCGGATCACATGGCACTGCGGGGGTGCAACCAAGACTCCTTCGGCAAGGAACGCGACTGATTTTGAGCGCCAAGATTCCTCAATGACTGAAATAAAGCCCAGTAAGCGATTTGGTGTTTTATGGGCAGGGGAGGAACATGGGGGGGGTTGATATTGGAGAGGGGATGCCCACGGTCTGCAGACGAAGGCACCCCAAACGGCCTCCTAAAAGAGCATTGCATCAGGACCTGGTCACACTGGGCACCCCAAATGGCTGCCTCGAAGAGTCCTTGGACCTCAAATACATCCCCCCCGTGAAATACAAGCTTTGCACCAGGCAGCTTATGGAATTCCACCTGCCCACCATCAAGGGGGCGAACAGACAGGGCTGGGCTGCAAAGACGACGGAATGACGTGTACGTGCGCATGGGGGAGGGGGGCGCTGCGGTCACATGTACGTTCTGATGGTAGACTATACTCACAGGAAGGCTGGAGGGTCTCTCCTGCTGGATCACGCCCATCTCCTCATGGTTCGTCTTGCCGGACGGTAGCGGGGCTTGGCTCCGGTTGCCATAACCTTCCTGCTGCACCTCCTGGAAAAAGGAGAGCCAGGTCAGTACCAAGCAAAAACAGCACACCACCCCATTTAAAAGAGAGAACAGGCACCCTTCCTTGACTCTTTCATAGAGCACTGTATAGTAAATTAGGAAACCAAATCTTCCTCCATGGCTTTTTATTTTTTTAAAACCTATCATGAATTCACGGTTGAGGACATCGTAATTTAGGGTGAAGGATTTCTCTTCAAGCACATAAGTCATGGGTGCCTGACCAACAATATGGTACAAGAAAGCCCAGGAAAATGTCATGATCTGCAGATCTGTCCCCGACCTGAAATGGCATGTGTTCTCGGGAGCCGCCCATGCAGACAGTTTCACGCCTTACTTGATGACCACTAAGTCAGACGTCATTTTGCAAATCTTGCAAACTGCTAGGACTCTAAAATAATCCACCATCGATGCTAGCACCACAGTGAATTCTAGCATGGGTTATTAGCAGAAACGAGCTAGATGCGGGACAGCCAAACATTTCAGAAGTCCCACAGGTAGGAAAGCTGCCATTTTTTTCTTTATTTCGGGGGGGGGGGCGGCAAAAAATCCTCAAAAACAACACATATCAGCTCTGCAGCCAGAACCATATATGGGGAAGGGTATTCATTCAGCATCTGACGTGGTGTCTTGGGAGTACTCCAACGTTGAGGGTCAAAGCCAAGCACATATACCTCAAATCCATACCAAACTACACATTACAATCAGGACCCGTCAAACCTCAGGTAGCTCCATGAAAGGAAACAGAAGGACTGGGCCGAGCTGTACTGGACCCACCAGAAGATGAGGGGGGTGTGTGTGTGTGGAGGTGTGGCCTTGTGTAGACAGCCTGCATGTTTGAATCCATATTTACTCTCTCATCTGACACCACCCTATGTATGTATGTATGTATGTATGTATGTATGTATGTATGTGTGCGTGTGGAGGTGTGGCCTTGTGTAGACAGCCTGCATGTTTGAATCCGTATTTACTCTCTCATCTGACACCACCCTGTGTGTGTGTGTGTGTGTGTGTGTGTGTGTGTGTGTGTGTGTGTGTGTGTGTGTGTGTGGTCACACAAGGACACATACACTTGGTGCTTCCTCCTGCTTATACAAGCGTTTGCAAATCCCACCTTAACAAAACTCAGGGGAAGAGAAACGCCTTCGGATTTTGTGCTTTTAAATTTTACCCCTACAAGAGTCCGTATAGTAACACGCATACTAGAAAAAACATCTCCGCATGTTAATGACAGGGGAGGGGCAGTTCAGCAAACGTTGATGTTAAGCCATGATTCAGCCGCACGTGAAATTATTTTGTACGGTTTTGAAAAGGTTTTATCCCCCATACCGTTTAAAAGCATATGGTTAAAAGGTAAATAAAAAGCACCTAAGCTGAGCATCTCCCCAAGCGCGGGAATCAGAAAACACTCAGGAAGGAGCCCAAGACACCCAGAGAGCCTTTTAAAGTCCCATTAGCCGTCCGCAGCTCCAAAGTGTCCCCGACAGCAGAATGACACTAAATTCATCGCCCTTAATTACACTGACACAGAATGGCTTCTTCCAGGCAAACCTGGGCTTTCGTGGCACAAAAAAAAAAAAAAAAAAAATTCTAAAAGCCGACGCGTGCGTGGTGCTCTAAATTGATCCAAGGCGGCAAAGACTCCAGAGCACCTCTTTTTTTGTTACAGTGAACGTCAGAGCGGTGTCAACGCTTCCCACCACCACAGGAGACGCCTTCACATCTATAAATTCTACAGAGCCGAAGCAGGAATGAAACGGTAACGTGATGATGAATATAGACTGTATCCATTAACTAGCAATGCTAACAATACACTGACGACATTCCCTAGCGACGCCAAGCCCCTACTTCTTAAATGGGGAATTTCAACATCAGCCCAAAGATAATTACACTTTTTTTTCATACATCTGAAGGTGCCCAGCCAAAACCAGGGAGGGGGCAAGTATGTTAACGTTATCATTGTCACATGACAATTAATGCTGAAACTAATACAAAAAAGATCTTACATGCTTATTCGTGACACAAGAGGTTCATAGTTTAAGCTTTTGCCAGTCGTATGACGCACGCACGCACGCAGGAGTTAAAGGGCAGTGTGCCGACGCGGCCAGTAGAGGGACACAGACGGCTGGCCTAACCAGAAAGCTGCGCCCACCCCCAGGCTGGGTGGAAGCAAAACACACCACACCCACTGCCTTTCTGATTTGACCACACCAGTTGCAGCGGTAAAGGAACGACAAATCCACATGTGAAGTATCTGAATTTCTCTTCAGCCCTCTCTGTACTAAAGGTGGTGGTGGGGGGGGGGGTCCACTGTGTGCACGGGACAGACAGCCAAACTGCTAAACCGGGGCACTCCCACACACACGGGTGACTTAACACTCGCTGTGATTACAGTCTTAATTTAAGCTTGGACCGCAAAATATGGGAAAAAAAAAAGCTTCCCTTTCTATGCAAACACCCAAACCTGGTCTAAAACACCTTCTTTCCCAGTTTAATACTGACTCAGCACGTTCTCAGCAAAGCACCACTGTAAATGGGTCACATCGAGCAGCTTACAGCAATGCTGTGCAATCTCACTTTTGGGGAGAGGAAGTTGCCCCCCCCAGTCAGAGGGAATAAAGCGTCCCAAGGTTTTAATTACATTTTTATCGGGGGGGGGGGGGTTGATCCCTCGCTCGGTTTTCAGAGAGTAACCCCGCATCACGGAATGAATCTACAGGGCTGTGTGCCCGGCCTGCTTAGCCCCAAAAAAAAAAAAAAAACACACACACACACACACACACACACACACACCTCTCTGCCATTCTTCTGAAAGCTTTCCACGCAGCGTAATGGAACAGGTGCTGAAGAAAATAGTATAGTATAGAAAACAAAACACACAGGAGGACATGAAGTGACAGAATTAAATTACATCAAGCTGGCACAAGGTACAGCATAATATTTGGTAATACAGACAAGGAGCAGTAATGGCAAGTGATGGGGGCGGGGAGGCAGCGGGGGGTCTGTGTGTCAGGAGAGGGGCTAAACAGGCCTTGGGATACACTGGGAACCGGACAGATCCTCTCAGCTGTGCCATCAAACCAATCCCACCTCCCAAGACCTGCGAGAGGGTCCCTCCGTGACTACCAAACAAATTAGTCGCTCCCTCACCTTTAAACGTGGATCTCCGCCAAATCTGCCACTAATTCCATTAATATTCATTAAAAATTAAGCTTAATTGGACGTCTTTAAAAAGGCACCATGGCCCCACACATCCCAGCCGCCCTGGGGAGTGGGGTGTTTCAGATTTAACTGGGCAGATCTCTCATGCCCACTGGTGGGGGCACATCTGCTGGGGGGGGGGCAAGGGCACTCAAGAAGGAAGAGAGGAATTGAGAGATGGCAAGCCAGGCAGCAACACCACAGAGGGGGCAGCCCCCAGTTCAGACGCAAGCGTACAGCAGCCAGCAGGATATTTCTGGATCATGAAGGGTAAGATGATGAAAATTCTGCACTGAAAAAAAGTCCAACCCACTCTGTTCCTCCCTCTCTCACCCTCCCCACGAACCTCTGCAAACGCGCGCGCGCACACACACACGCACACACACACACACACACACACACACACACACACACACACACACACGCGCGCGAAACAAAACCCTGCGTATATCTCCAGAAAGATGACAGATAACAAGGACAGAGGTTGGAGATGCAGGCTATACATATTCATGTACGCAGGCCTGCGTCATTAAGCGAGGAGACGGGCGCCCTGCTGCCTGCGGGAGGCGATGTGCAGCCAACTACAGGAAAAAGCAGAGAACCCAGCAGCCATACCTCCGACACAACAGACACGGGTGGCGTTGCCACGGACGCGAGCACCGATCAGACATGCCCGCAGTGCGATGGATTCCTGTGTCACAAGCAGGTGAGCATGCACAAGCTTAACAAGCCAACTTTGCTACACGTATTAAAGACATGAACATGCTAAGCATAGGGCCCTGCTGTTGTACCTTTTAACAGAGAGCTTCACAAATAAAACTTCTGGCTAAATGACCAAAGAAAAAGGCCACTTCTGATAAAGCTGGGGCAGTAACGTAGTGCTCAGAACCATTTCCAGAACATTCCAAAGGGTGTTCTCCCTTCTTAAACGCGTGAAAGCTCTGGCCTACTCTGTCTCCACAATCTCTGGACCGGCACCAGATACAGGGCGACATTTAGAGCGCGCCGATAAACTCTGCTATTAAGAAGGTCACGGCAATTAAAAGCCAGTCCGGCAAATTACAGCGCGGGAACCTTTCGCACGAAGTGCTCTCGCTTATCGTCCCCAGCCGCCCTCCCCTTCCAACACGGCACCCAGCTCCTAGATGCTGAGCTACTTTTATTACCCGGTTAATTAACACAGCTCTTCGCTAATATTCAAATGCTGACCAATTAATGACATTGAACTTTGAGGGGACCTGCCTTTCCGTAGCAGGCAGGCCTGCCTCGCCATCACTCCCCAGATTAAAGATGGCCACGTGGGGAGGTTAACGCGGCCGGACGGACACCGCACCGTTTTAATTAACCCAAAGTAATTTGGACGGCGAAGACGTCGGGAGCGGCGATAGGGGCTCCTGCGGCAGATGGCAACCACAAGAACATATCTAATATTGTAGCCGTTGCCTCACTCTGAGAACACCTGCCAAGACCTTTCAGCGGTTTTTAAAGTAAAAATGTATTTACAACAAAAACAATTTCAGCGCTTTTCTAAAGTCTCCCCATTTGCCAGAATGGAGTCGGTGAGGCGGGAAGAGCTTTCCACTGCCCCTCAGGGGTGAAGCTGCTCAGCCGAGTCGGGGGGCTCCTCAAACGAAAATGCTAGAGTTCTCAGAACCGACGCAGAAAGAGCAGCAGACAGAAATGCCGGGGCAGCGTGGTGGAAAACAACTGCTAAAGGGCTCCGTGTAAAACACATCTTTAAAAAAATCACAGTGGAGGAAGGGTCCCTGTTAAGCAGCTCAAAAAGGGCCCATGGCTTCACTGCTTCTCAGGACAGACAAGGCTGCCTCGCCACCAACAGTTGCAGGTTTATGGGTCAGCAGCCAATGAAGGCGATGACCATTTAGTCTCATTTTGTTGAATAGAGACCAGTGCGACGGAGCCTCCGCTCACATTTCTGCTTACAGCCCCCCCCTCGTTAGTAACGTGCGTCTGCCCCTCAAGGGCCAAAGTAGCTTAATGCCACAGATTCTATTGAAGTGGTTGGTCTTCGAGGGGTGAGGAATGAAAGTGGCGATTTAAAAAGTTTTGCAATCTGGGCTCCCAGGTGGGCCTTCCTCCTGAAACCTGGGAACACATCCCTATCTGGCCATTACTACTGGGGGATGGGGACTCCATTTCCCAGCAGCCTTTGAAACAGGAGAACCACCCCACCCACCTCTGTGGCTGTGACACGTGGACTTGCCGGAACCAGCTGAATCCGGCAGCCCTGCTAGCAGGGGTCATCTGCAACAGATCCTGTTCCCTCAAAGAAAAATGTACACCACACAGCACATGTTAGCACTTGAGAAAGGATCTTGTTTGTTTCTCCACAAGTTCTCAAGGACAGGTAGAACAAGATCAGCCATGAAACATTTACTTGATCCGTGTTCAGGGTAATGGGGTCGGTGTAATGAGGGCGATCCTAAGAAACGGTGTTCCAGACTCACAGACCCCTCAACCCAGAGAAAAGATCAAGGATCCAAAGAGCTCCCACTCCGCTCATCACCACCAGGGAAATGAACCAGACCCAGTCCCATCACCGATTCCACAGGTCCAAGGCCTCCGGTGTATGGAGGATGGCCATGTGACCAGCTAGCAAGCCTGCAGACTACAACTTCACCACAACACCGCAGTTTACAGCAAGGTGAAGAGCTGGCTTTGAATGCGCTGGCCCAGGAAGACCCGGCGTCTGCCTCACCTTAGGGTTCACCGTCGACGTGAACCAGGGACTCGAAGCTAGCTTGCGGCGCCATTAGCATCAGATGAATATGTATGAGCAGATGGTTCGGGTGCAAGTCTTCAGGTTCTACCATGCTAGAGCTGAATTCTCCTTGTAAACCAGTCGTACCAGTCAAATACCCCGTCAAAACCCATCGCGTCCCTGAGGTCTGACTTGGAGGGACAGAAGTGGTGTGGGGAAGGAAGACCCACCGGGTCGGAATGCGACAGGAACTTAGCCAAAGCTGGAATGCAGGCGGTGAGGTGGGTGCGGTCCGGCAGGTGCGGTCCGGCTTACCTGCTGGGGCGGGACGCGGGGGTGAATGTAGGGGGGCTGCTGGGGCTGGCTGAAGTACGAGGGCTGTCCCTGCTGGCAGTATCCACCAATTCCTTGCTGTCCATACTGGGGTGGCATCTGCCGAAAAACCCAATGGGAGACAGACACATCAGAGCCCAGCCCACTTCATCCTCCGTCAGTCTGAGAAGGAGCCCAGATGCACTAAGAGCTCCCTAAGAATGTCAATGATCATCCCTACCGGGTCTCCCACTACCACCTACAGACGGGGAACAAAAAGACAGACAGACCCAGAGTACAACGAGCCATTAAGCTTTTGACAACGTTCTTGAAGCAGCAATTACATCCAAGAGGACACGACACCCTTTCAATAACCAACCGGAAGGGCTCGTTAGCAGTGTCACTCTCATTGCTCTCGTCATGACACGAGGTTGCCTTCAGCCTTGCTGTTCAGACGACTTTGATGCGGGCAATCGGCAAAACAGCCTCTAACGGCCGCTCGTGCAGAGTCCGGCAGGCAGGCCGGCCGGCAAACCGAACTTCCGCGACAGGGAGACACGCATTTTAAAGGAACGTTAATCTGCTTTTCTTGAGAAATGCGACGTGAAGGAACCAAGTCGCCAAGAAGGCCAAAGCAGATGCTGACCAGAGCCCCAGCTGTAATGAGACGTATGACAGACGGCCAGGCATTCCAGAGAGCATCCCACCGTGCTCAGTCGTAGGGGTCAACAGACCGCTGTACACAAGTTTAACCTGCTTTAATTTTTTTATTCCTCTAAAGTATTTCAGCAAGCCACCACCCCCAAACCAGGCAAAGACATTTTCCACATTCCACTGAACAGGGAAGGAGAAAAAAAAAACCCTTCAAGCCTGGTAAGGCCGATGTCAGCAGCTCTGAGAAGTCGCGCTCCCCCCGTGGAAAGCTCTCAAAGGCCCTGGCCAGAGAAGACTGCTTACCAAGTCGCCCTCACATCTCAAACGAGCCAAATCAAAGCGCTCTCACTGCTGCGCTTCACTCACGAGCGAAAATGACAGGCTCATGCGGCGTATCGCTGGTGCCGGCGTTAGCACTCAGGCGGGTGTTTTTTTTTGGGGGGGGGGGGGGGGGTTAGCACGTTCCTGAAGTAGTGACACCCCGCTGATCCAGAGGGCGCAGTCCGACTACAAAAAGGAATGCCCGGGGCATCTCTGTCATTCTGAAAGCCAGAGGAAGTTTAAAAGCTGGACTTTACCTCAGGTCAGCCTCGGGACGTGCGACTCCTTGAGCCGTTCCTGTTTACTCTATTTTTGACTGCACCGACATCTCCAGAGACAAGACCATGGAGACAGCTCACAGCTCCTGGCTCTGGCCTGTGCCTTGAGCCCAGTGCAGCATTGATGTTGACCACAAGGGTGGCACTCTCAAGTGCTCAATCCATTTTTAACACCAAAAACAAGTCAAGCAAGCTGAGGTTACAAGTCATGAACACACATCAACAGTCTTTGTAACAAGGAGATGAGAGGCAACACAAATATGGTATCTATTTATATCTTCCCTAGTATCATACTGACAGCAGAAAGTCAGCACTGGATTGGAGCTGGTTGAGTGTTTTTTTCCCCCTGAGGGTGGCATCAATTTCATAATTCATCTGGACCATTGAACAAAAGCAGGAATTTCCGTAATTTCTCTGCCATGACCAGCTGCCCATCTAGTATGTGCCAAAAGAACCAGTCTCCATTTGAGTGACATATGGATTCAGCCAACCGGAATGGAGCTGGGTGATTAAAGAACAAGCAGACGTGACGGGAATCCACACCTCCACATTAGTGCCACTGTTCCACTCACGCGCCTCTTTTACAGTTAGCATGGGCAAGCCATGTGACGGGGGAGCTTCAAAATGGTCTGACAAATAAGAGACCGAGAACAGTGACTCCAACCAATGAAAGGCTGCGATTACCTCGCCATTTTTATTGCACACTCTCATGGACACATTTGGCTGGCTAGTGAAACTACTCATTAGCAGAAGGCTCATCCATGATGGACACGCCATAATAAGCCACATAAAAAAAAAAAAGTTAAACGCACACTGGTGAAAACCATTCGGCTGACGCACTTGCACGCCTGCAGCATTTAATGGGCAGTTTTTAAATTTACAGGAAAGAGGTCCACATTAACGCAAAGCCTCAGGACTTAAAAGAGCAGTGAGTGTGGGAGATGACAAACCGTCGCTCCCCGCGATTGAACACAGGCCGAACGATTACATCGGCGCCCTTGCAAGGTGAGCGGCCCCCGACCTTGATGCGATGACCTTTCCTCCCGCGCAGAGGTGGTGGCACTTTGGCACGTCATGATGGGCATTCGAGGAAAGGCAACAAAATGTGGCCGAAATTAAATGGCCAGCGCAAACCGCATCAACGGCTATTGTGACTGCTGTCGTCTTAGATGTAGCTCCACCTCAGGCGTGTTTTAATGTCCACGACACAACACACCGCATATTCAACTAGGTCATCATGTCCACACACTTCGTCCTGCAAGGACGAACTCTAAAATGTAATGATATGGCCGCGTCGATTCAAAACAACAACCGAAATCTGGATCAAATTCAGGACAGCATCCAAAAACTGGGTAAGCTTTTGAAAACCAGTATTCCTGTTACGGCACCATTACTGGGTGACATGTGACCGTGTGGGTAAGGAGACTGAACTCGTGTCCTGAACGAAAGCAGCTCAAATCCCATGGCCAGTCTAGTGGTTTTATCACTCCTGAGTCAACGCAAGCCCCTAAACCCCCCCCCAAAAAAATATAAATGCTCCTTCATAACTGTACAAATGACCAATAAATTTAATTTTTTACAGCTTACCTAGAGTCTGAGGATTTTAAAAGTGCAAAATACAGCAACATCTTTATAATACCCATTCTGAATTTTTCTGAAAATAGGTCAATTTAATACTTGGTTAACTGATCCAAGATGTATCCAATCAGAGGAGAATCTAATTGTATTAGAGATGAATTGTTCCAAATAAATCATTGCTGAACCAAAGCAAATCAAAATTGTTGCACATTTATTTTTATATCGCATCTTACACCACGTGTATCATAGTGTATCAGAGGGAGAAATAGAGCAACCTACCAATTTTCAAAAAGATACGAGTATATTCCACCGCCACAAACAAGTGAATAACTTTACAAGAACGTGTTAGCAACATAACGATGAATGACAAGAGCTGAACCAAAAAGAAGCAGCTTTTCCTGTGAATGCTAAAGCTCATCTGACAAAGCATTTCGCATAAAATGAATGTAATGATTTTATCGGGTTTTGAGTGGTCTGGACCAACCCTACTTTTGCCTTGAGCCGTGTGATTTCGACTGACATTTTGCCTACTCCAGGCTTCATGGGAAAGTGTGTGTCACGTTACAGCAGAAATGAGTGTACTAGATTAACAGCTATAGAAAACCCAGTACTAGACACCATTCTAAATGGGTGTCTGCACAGCTTCAGACAAGGCATGAGTGGAGGAGGACTAAAGGCAGCTTGCCAAGTGCCATGTGGTGAGATGGTAACATCAGGGCATTCAGAACCATTGGCCTCCCAAGCCCAGTTAGCAAGCTAAGGAATGTCAGTACATCCCAATTACAAAAACGGACTAAAGAGGGCGCTACTGAGCTGGGCATTGGGAGCAGGTGCACCCATGCCAAGACAGCTAGAGAGATGTTATAAGGAACGCAGCAAGTTTGAGATGTGTCCTGTGCACACGTTGGGAGATGGGGGGTTGAAGGGGCCTTGCGGGCAACCTGGTTCCAGTGACAGCGGTAGTGCCCTTACCAAGGGGATTAGCTGGCTGAGCCCCTCATTATGCTGGAGAGCCGGATTCATCAAAAGGATCGAGAGGAAAGTCAGAGCCGCATTCCTAATGCGAGACAAAGCGGCAGAGCCAAGGTTGGCGTACCAAATCACTCGCTAATTCACTGACAGGAAATCACCTTGTGAGAACTGCCCATCGCGAACCGCCTGCAAAGGCTTTTACATTTTTTGTGCGCCATTTTTTTGCTCCTGATCCCCCCCCCCATGTGAGGAGTGAAGGCAGACCTCTCCTGTTTACATGCATTTATTATTCGGCTCAAGCGGCGGCCTTCAGGGTCGAATGCGCGGAGACAAACGGTGAGATCTGCCAAAACCAAGAGCCATCACAAGAGTATATAACCCAACCAGCAGCTGGACTTTGATGGAATACTGCCCTGGAGGGACGCCGCGGGAATTAAAATGACACGTCAGTTCCCCTAAAAATCCCATCTGCACAACACCCACGTCGAAGAATGCCATTCGCGATTAAACGTGGCTTCAACAATTTAGTGTTAGCTCTTCACGAGCCGGCTCACCAAAGCAGCCTGGCAAGTGTCAGGTGGACGGTCGCATTTGATCAGCGACATGGAGCTGGGAGATCAGACCGCCATTCACAGAAAAGACAGCGAGCTTTTCTGTTTGGTTTAGTTTTTTTTTTTGCGACTGACAAGTCCACCGTAACACGTTTTACAAACCAGAAAGAACAAAACATTGACGATTTTGAATACGGAGCGCAGCTCAATGGAAGCTCAGTCAATTCCTGCAATGTTAAGAAAAGGAGTTTAAGTAAAAAGTCTCTTTCAAGCGTCATAGTGTCCGAGAGAAGCCCCCTTTTTCCTTAAGCCTGCCATGGCTTCTCGACTGGTTGGCCTTCAATGTGAATGCGTTTGAAAACAAAAATGGCTAAAAGCATTCCATGTACAATAGGGAAACAGGCAGCCTTTTTAACCCTCAGATCGCCCCTTAAAATTACAATGTTTTCAGTTCATTCCAGAGTCAGGCAGGGCCCAAAAATCATGGTGAGGAATCTTCTTCCTAAGGTGGACCAGTTGTCCCACAAGAAGAGAGGAACTGGTCCAATGCACACATGCCAATACCTGGGCCAGTCCTCCCTTCGGCTCCACGAACCGAAGCGGAAAATGTATTGGTTAGAACCGGATGGTGCTGAACTGGATGAGCATCATCACATTATTGAGGACGGCACCCCCTCGGACCCACGTCAGGCGGCTGAGGAGAAAACCCTCAGTCCAGAGGCTTGAACATTTAATGACTACATTCTATTACGTTAAGCAGGCGCTGAAGAGCGACGACAGAGGCCGGTAATGGCTCCTCACGCCTTGTTGACACATCTCCCTCCTTTCATTTCACAGGCAATCGTTCTCCCTTCCTCACATCAAACGTTAATGGTTCCTTCAAATTCTTTCCCTCTCCCTCAGCCAACTTTGACATCACAGGAAATTACAGTGGAATTGGCAGACTTTCACTTTCAAGTTCGTTACACTTTGGGGGCGCGGTGGGCTGAACAAAACCTAAATCTTGTCGCCCGCTCCTTTGGCTTCTTATTCTATTTGTTCTCTACTCCCGATGCGCCACCCTATAGGTTCAAGGTACGTGCTGGCTGGAGGTTTATCCACATGGACGTTGTTGGAAATGGACTGGTAGGGGGTCCACTTTGGTAATGGGGAAAAAGACTCCACTACAGGCGGTGCATCTCTTATAAGAAGGCAGAGACAAGCTGATCCCTGCCTGCCGGAGGTCACACCCGTCGAGTCACTGCTACCTGCTCAGCCCCAATCCTTAAACACCAGGACCTTTTCAAATTAAAAGTCATAAAAAAGGTACTAAGAGGCACAACACGGCAAAGCGCTTTACACCACAGCGCCAGAATTTCCCTGTGAAGTAAATTTGGCCTGGCAGTCAAGGTCATTTCCTTGTGAGTTTCTCACAGCCTAAAGTGTGCCTGCATTCGGCATTCAGATCCCGGCCTTCTGCGATCACAGACACGTGGCGGCAGATGACGGCGACGGGTAGCCAGGGGAAGGAGGTGGGGGCCCGTGACATAACGCTTCCCGGCAGCGAGTGAGGGGGCCCTGCGCGTTCCCAAACATCCTCCAGATAACAGCGCACACGAGGAGCATTTAAGGGCCTTATTTGTTCTTATCTCTCCAGGGGAACGGCGAGCAAATCGATTTCATTTTCATTTGGCTGCCTCATTATAGCACGTCATATCTGAGCACATGAAATGACACAAAACGCACCAGCGTTCTTATTATGAACTTATTACTTTTAGTTAGCTGTATTTTACAATTACGTCGCACTGCTTTCACTTTAATGTCGAAGGCAGATAATTATAACTTTAGAAGTCATCACCCTTGGCTTCATCCAGGGAGAACTCATTTTGCTAGTTTTTTTCAGTAGTCTACGGTCATTTTCCAGTTGTGCAGTGATTTTCTTTTAAATCAGGCTTTAAAAAAAAAAAAAAAAAAAAAACTGGATTCACGTTTCCCTCCAAGCACTCCGCTATTTTCCACACCATCAGCATCTCCACATGGAACACACTTATGTCATAGCTGCACGCAGACTGGCCCTAGGCCACTCAGAAAGAGCACACGCCATCCCCCCCCCCAAGACCTGGGGGGGAGGGGCATGCACCACAACTGGGGGGGGGAAATCAGAGAGGTAGGGTAACATCACCATAATGGAACAGAAAACAGCAGCTTTGGACTCAGTCATCCAAAGAGGACATGGGTACAGATTTGCTACGTTAAACTTGCGTTATCCGTTTATCCAAGGTTATTTTGCCCATTTATACAACCGGATATTTCACTAGAGCAATTTCAGTCAGGCACTCTGCTCAAAAGGCACATCAGCTGGCTCCTCCTGCAACGTGAAAAGGCCATTTTAATCTCTCAAGTCGGGCCTCCTAAGAGCTTAGCGAGCCGCCCCCCCCAAACCTGGCACCCTAGCTGGGGGTTCTCTTGATGGGCCGCTCTCACAGCGGGGTGCTGGGTTTTTTTTACTCCTCCCCTCCTTCCCCTAAGTGACCTCGTAATGTCAACGGCTTTATGCCAGCAAGTCTCTGGAGACACACCGGACTAAAACCAACAGCCTTCAGGCTAAAAATAGTGGTACGAGGGAGGTTAACACGCAGGACGGTGAGTGCTAGCTGGGCCCACGGCAGAGGTAAACTGGGCAGAATCAACAGCTGGGTGGACCAAGAGTGGGCCTGTCAAGCCGAAGTCACACAAAACTCAGAAATGACCCACCCACCCACACACACACACACACACACACACACACACACACACAGTGTGTTTGCCTTGACAAAACAGCGGTACGGTGCCAAGAAATCTGAGTGAGGCTCAGCACTGATTTGTTATGATTTACAACCGCAAGGTGAGTGCAGTACATACTCATTTCGCCGGATAGGTTTTTACTGCCGATGGCAATTCAGATCCCATCTCTAATGAAACACAATGCATCAAAAACACCAAGTTCCGGCACAGATGCACACAAAACATGCCGATGCTAACTGACACTTCCAGGCACCAGAGTCCAACGTACACACGGCTATTACTGTCGCTGCAAGGAGCGCTTTCCTGAGAGTTCCTCTTCAACCAAGTCATTCATTCTTCTCCAATGAGCCACCGTGAATCCAAAACACTCGGCATGCAAATGCCGTACTATGAAGAACCGCAACTTAAAAAGAAGCACGTGTGCAGAAGACGTGCCAGCTGGAGAACGCACTGTGGACAAGTCAGATGACACACTGAGATGGGAAGCCCGGCAGAGAAAGGGTACACGTACCTGCTGCTGGGGGTACTGCATGCCAGTCATGCCCACCTGGCCCCGCCCCTGCATGCCCATTGGGTATCGGTGTGGGCCAGGCGATCCGTATGGCTGGCTGGGATATGGCCCACCCTGCTGCTGCTGTTGCTGCTGCTGCTGAGAATAGGGGTTGCTGCCCATTCCATAGAGCTGTGAGCGTTTCATTGCCATGAAGTCCATGGAAGCCACCTGAAACAATGGGCGGGGCAGGGGGGGAGAGGGGTTTAAAAAAAATAAAATAAGCGAGCTGCCACACTGCCTGCCGCACGCAGAAACAGCCTCATGTGTCAGGTTAATGCTCCTCTGAAAGACTTGTTGAAAACAGACAGCAAACAACAGCATGGATGAAAAGATTTGGGGGGGGGGCTGCACCTGGAGCGCTTAATTCCTTTAAAGTACTCCGGTCCTTTAAGGGGCTTTCCAGCAGAACGTGGGGGAAAGAGGAGTCTGGGATATCAGGCTGGCCCTAGTCCACCACACAGGCTCAGATAAAAAGACCAACACGCACCTTTGCACACAGCCCCAGGCCCACTGCTTCCCATAGCAGCTTGCCCCTGACAATTTAGGACTATTTGTTACCATTTGTCTCACCCCCACCCACCAAACCCCGCAATTCAGTTACTCTCTGAGCAGCATACCCCCGCCCCCCCCCAAAAAAAAAATGGGGGTCAGGACCCCAGTGAGACAGACACAGTGGCTTGCAAACAGTGCCAGGCAGAGAATCGTGGGGCATTGGTTTGATTTTGACTGCGGGAAATATTAAGGGAAATAAAAGTTATGGCAGGAGACAAGCAGCACGCACAAAATAAATAAAATGCACACAAAGTTTTGTTTTGTTGAGCAGGGCAGGTTAAAAAAATAAATAAATAAAAGGGGAGAGAGCCGGCACTCGTCTTTCAGCGGCTGCATCTCCAACACAAACACTCCCCCCCACCCCCCCCCCAGGCTCAGGTGTTCCTGGCAGGCTACGGATCAACGGATCTTAAGGACCACCTGTAGAGTTGATGTGTGTGCGCGGTGTGTGTGGGTCTTGAGACCAGTGCCAGAATGCCTACGATCTGTTTACAAACAGGTGAAAAGATCAGATCAATCCTCGGCCCACAGAACCGCACGTCACCGCTGGGCTTTCCCCTAATAGGACAGGTCTCCAGCTGGTCCCGCCATCACACAGTGGTCATGTGAGGTCTGCACTGGGGGGGATCCTGCACAGGACAGATGTTTTCACTTCACCTCTCAGTACCTTGGAGGAGATCCAGGCAAGGCTCTGATGCCACAGCTGAAGAATTCAGGATAATTATCATCATCGCCCCCCCACCACACAAAAAATCTGTTACCGAACATCCTTGCGCCAGGCCCAGCCCGTGAGAGCCAGGATCGGCACAGCTCCAAGCCCGCCATTACCCAGCTGATGCCACTACTACCTGTAGCCACTCCACCCACCGAGCATTTCCATAGCGACATGCACAGGAAGGAACGCCTATATCCTCCCCCAACAAAGGCAGCGGTGCCTCTTCGTCGTGCAGATACATGAAACTGCCAACTTGCCGTCCCAGACATTCAGGCCGAGGGTGCAGAGGAGACCCCAGTCACGACGCACGGACAGTACAGAGGTCACGCCAGACTGCACGGTTGCCCCCACCACATGCCAATGCCATTAATTAGAGCGGGGATATCAGCACTTGGAGGAGCGCGGTCATGAATTACAAAATCCAGGGCAGCGTGCCACCCGCCATGTGGGCCACGGTTCAGGTCTCCACTCCTCTGCCAAAAAACACCAGGAAAAATTACAGTCAGAATTTAATAGGCTGAGCTACAATTGAAGCAAATCAGCCCCAGTCTCTGCCAAGTAGCACTCAGAAGATTTTTTTTTTTTTTTTGGGGGGGGGCAACAACACAAAAAAAAAAAAGCACAGGAAGGGCACCCCCCACACGAACAACAGTAAATGCTGCCTCCCCACCTCTAAAAACAGCAGAAAACAGATGGACAACACTCCAGTGTCAACACACATCTCAGGCTTGCATTACAGGTACCAGCGGTGTTGTTTTTTTTTTTTGGGGGGGGGCGGCAAGAAGGCCACTCCCCAGGAGTCGATGACAATGAGCACCAGGGCTGTTAAATTCAGTGACAAGGCGACACGAGCCGCAGCAGGAAAACTGCTAGGGTGTACCCGGTGCCGAAATAGGATTTGGAACAATGCAGTGCAACACGAACCAAGCTGAACAGAGCAGAGAGAAAAAAAAATAACTGCTGAAAAACAAAGAATCAGTGGAGAGCACAAAGCATATGACACACCTGGCACGTCAGCTCACCTGCTGACACACTCTAAATACATCACACTGACGGCAGGCCAACCACCGCATTGTTACAGCCCGGGAACACGCATCGCCGGCATGTTCGCGTGTCGCGTGACGTCCGGGGACTTCAATGGCTGTTTTAAGGGCTTGCCAGGAGGAAGGAATTGAGCTTTTCAAAAATAAAAAGGAGAGACCAAAGCCACAGACTCCTCACACCACTGACCACTCCTGACCAAGAAGCCAACAGACAGGGCCTGTGTGCTTCCATATAGTCAGTAGCGTCATATCACTGGAGCACCCACCAGCCCGACACCCAGACGACAAGTGGGACCCGCAATTTGCCCGCCGAGACTAAACAGCAAGCCACGGTTCAAGCTGTCAACCTCCCACCTACAGAAAGCAGACTTTTCAAGTTTCTCCTCAGAGTCGTCGTTTCACCCCATCGATGGCACCTGTGCCGCGGAGCACGGCGATCAGCAGGTAAGAGCACGGCAGAGCTGACAAAGAAACGATTTTGCAGGTCTGTCGCACTTCGGCCACTCCCCCGAGTGGGCTGCACCATGAGCTATCCCGTGGAAGCCAGTTTCACGCTTTTATCGTTCGGTGCAGGAGCGCTGAATGTGAAAAGGGAGCAAAAAACTGGATGCTTATATGTAGAGAATTTGAAAATGAACAGGAGAGAAAGTATAACGCCATAACAATGGCCGTAACTTATTAAAGGAAATCCTGCACTTTGACACAATCCACATCCTGATACACCTGGTGTTGTCAAGTCTGGAAGAACCAGAGGGTTGAAGAAGCACAATGTGGAGGGAGAACGGCAGCATCTGTTCTGATCCATTTGTGCCAGATCAGGACCGTAAGAGCGAGTGGGTGTGCGCACGCGTCTCAACTCAAACACGCCAACAGCAGACCAGCGAGAACTGTGGTATCCACTAGCCTGAGACAAATGTCAGTGGGGTGGAAAGACCAGACCAAACCCCTTCAGTTTGCTACACCTCCACCACCTCAGAAAGCCAACGATGAAAGGCAAGCGGGAAGAGCAACCAGCCCATCAGACAACACATGGGTCTGTCGGGGCAGGTGGAAACTCACAACCTAACGGCACAAATTGAGAATCCAAGCCCAAAAAAATGCAAACAAAGATTGAAGACTGATAGAGGAACTTACCAGACATCACCACTGTGCAGTTACATTAGCGAAGAATCACAAACATTCTTAATTTATTCCCACAGATGTAGCTGCACTCCTACATTAAACATAGGAAATAGGACCGAGCGAGGCCTTCTTTTCAATGATGTGGGGGAGGAGCTCGCCACACTGCTACAGTTCCGTTACCGCGATTAATCCCGCTACAGTCAAATGCAGCATGTGTTTACTCCTCTGCATCTACGTCGGAGAATTACGTTACACCCAGACAAACGGAATCCGATGCCTCAAATGACTGATTGAACGACGTGACAATTTTCCACCGATGCCGCTCAAACCATCTTTAGAGCTCCGAGTCAGCCAGATGGCCAGCTGATCGACGCGTGTCCGCGTCCATGTGTCTCCCTTCTAGGATACATCACGGCCACGTCTGTGACAAAGACGCCAAGGGCCCCAACTCATTCATCACTGGCCATAGCCAAGCCCTGGCTTAAAAGCCCGTTAGTGCCCACCGGCAAAATGGTGGCGCAGACGCAGCGCTGAAAGATGCCGAACACAGCCGCAGGTTGCCCGCTCCTGCTGACTCAGATTAGGAAAATTAATTTCACGGATGTGAAGACAATATCGATGTCACGGAAGGGACAGAGGCTGCTGTTAACGTGTGCAGTGACAGAGCCTCCCTGAAACATGCCTGTCTGCGTGTCACTGGTGAAAGTAGATTACGCACAACATCCAACATCATATGTGCAAGATAAACGAGTCCATCTGAGCTTCCAACAACAAAACTGAGCTTCAGCTCAAAAAATTAAAGACGTTGAAAGTAGTGAAACCTCAGCACCTCTCCATTACAAATGGACGACTACCCGCTTCACTTTAGGGTTGGTCGCCAAGGCAAGTGCCTCTTTACATTAAGTACATTATTTAATTTTCTATGCACATTCATAACCACTTCAGGCAAAGTCTTTGTGGTCAACTGCCCTCATGCTGGAGGGTGAACGGGGCGGCTGAGGGAGGGCACCACAGGAGCTGAACATCACATTCCAAAATGCTGCTTGGTGACAGAGGGACGTTCCTGTTAAACTGTCACCACGTGTTCCAGACAAGCAGCTCGCCGTGCCGCAGAAAGCACCCAGCACACGACTGCACACACCCACCCAATACAGACTCCCGCAACGGCCATTGGAGAACACAGACACACATTAACTCTAGATATAGATAGATGCATACGTTGCAGGTCAGAAGCAAAATGCACCATCTTTCAATAAATAGGCTGCCACGGTATGAAGCAAATTTATTCCAGCTATCCCCAACCCACAAAGACACAAGAGTGACCTGGTTACATGACGATATTTAAGAAAAAAAAAAACACCCTAAGAAATGCAACAACTCTCCGTGGGTGGGGGGGCATGAGAGGCAATCAGTTAATCAAAGGAAATTTGCACCATTTTGTAAACAGATTAAAAATGCATTGTTTTACCCATTCTTCGAAATGACCACAATAAGAGAGAGAAAGCCCACACGCTGTCCACATCTAAATGAAAGCATATTACTAAGCATATTTATAAATTATCAATGTCTGTTTTCCGTAATGAATTCAGAGAGAGTGGAGAGGGGGAAAATAAAGAACTGTTTACACCCATTAATAAAGGGAACACAGAATTAACGCTAACTGCTCCACTGGGTTTAAGGCAGCAGGCCACACCATCCATCAGCCAAACATGTTCTTTTTTGGCTCCTAGCATCCAACTGAGGGTACAGCAGAAAGCAGGCACCAAGCACCTCAGGTCCAGACACGCGAGGAGAGGCCTGACCAGCTCACCTATCATTTCGGTGAGAGGGTTTCTTTAAGAGTGACCGACTGACCATTCTAAACAAATATCATGACCTGCTGTCCTTCAGCAATCATTAGTTGCTCATTAAATCAGGCTGGAAATTAACCCACTTGTGTCTTAGGGTGAAGCTTACAAAAAAGTTACAGGGGGAAGCTGAATGGCATTTTAATTCTTTCATGCTGCATTCTCCCAGTTGACTTATTGGGGGGGGGGGGGGGGTCCTCAACCTGCTTCAATGGCAGGGACAGAAAGAAACTCACCGTTCCTGCCACACAGTACCCCTCACCCCCAGGCTTCCCAAGAGCACAGCAAACCAGCCCACTGACCACAGCCTTGTTTTCTGCAAGTTTCTCAAGATCCCAAATTCAATTAGAAATCCTTGGTGGGGGCAAAAGTAAAAATAGGGCAGAGAAGTGACCCACAATTTTCCTCCCTACACGAGAACACGGGCGAGTCTCCAGTCCCAGAGACAGGACGGATCCCACCCAGAACACAGTGCAGCAGGGCACTACGTAAAGCTATTCAAAGTGACAGAGCCAAGCTATGACAGCTCAGCTACCACGATGGAACTGCTCCATTCCCCTGCTACAGCAAGCTACGTGAAAAGCCCACTCTTTGGAACTATTTAACTCGTTATTCCTTAAACTGGAACAAAGTTGAACTGGAAGACCATATTATTAAAGAAGAATTGGCACAAAAGAATTAATCTTAAGTTAAAATCAGAATATGCTTGGTTACAGAAGTAATGCTGCTGTGGTGTTACCATGGCAGCAGAATGATGCCACAAGTGGACTAAGAAGCATCAGTACTGTCCTGTAACTGGCATGTGACCGGCCGAGCTATCATAATAGGATAATTAACCTAAATTAGCGCAGCACTGGCCTAAGCTCATGCAGAACTGGGTCAGCAAGGCTCACCAAAGGTGCGTTGGCACCCAAATCGTGGTCGTGCCGTCGGACCAGGCATTGCCACGCGGCTGGCGGGACGACAGGCGCTGAGTGAAGTGTTGTGGCACGTTATTAGGAGCAGGAAGGGCATCCTCCCGTAAGGATAGCCCTGTCTGTGTGTGTGTGTGGGGGGGGGGGCAGGACCACAGAACACAAAGCCTCCATTCAACCCAACACCACTCATACCTGCCTGCTAAATAATAATTTATAAAAAAAAAAAAAAAAACCTGAGGCAGCTAAGTCACAACAAAAGCACAATACTGTCCATAAGGCCAAAGCCTTTGACTGAAAAAGGGAGGAAAAAGACAAACAGAAATAAAGGCAGGCAGTGGGACAACGTGCTACAGGTTCACGCTACAGAAATGATTCATTAACAAGGCAGAGCAACAAAAACACAACATTGACAATTTGCCCTCTTACAAGCGACCAGAGGCCTGTAATTCACAGCCGCATCGTTCAAAATCAAAGAACAAAGAATTTCTACATAAACACAAACGGCAGAAAATAAATCACAGACGGACCCCTTTTTAATATGCATTCCATCAGCAGGCAGCACCTCCCAGCTTCCAGCGGTGCTGCTTCCTCCGTGCCAGAACGGGAGCGAGCTAATAGCGAAACAGGACGTGTCCTCTTTCCCGGGCCTAATTTAGGATTCAATTACAATACTCTTTAAAAGCGTCGACTTCACAATTAATTATTTCGAGATTAGCCTGACAGTAATGGGCCTCCCACCTCAGCTCTTGCTGGAGACCTTGTCGCATGCTCTTGAGAGGAATGTGAGGTGTCTGCCTGCCCCCCCCCACTGCGTCGCCTTTGTTATTCAGCTTCTAATCCTCACCTCGATACCGCTCGGTACACAGCCGATATTAGCAGCTCAGGCCAGGGCCAAGCTGAAAATCCCACCCCCCTTAGTTTTTTTCCCCCTAGCTGGTGTTTGTTTTTCCCTCCCTTTACGAGCCACCAGGGCCCTCCAGCTCCGGAGAAATGCTGACGGATGATGCAGTGGCGAGACACAAGAGAGGGGGGGTAAAAAGGAAAAAAAAAAATAAAAAAAAAATGCATCCTTGGCGGCTATGAACAGACGCAAGATTTTTTTTTTCCCCGACAGCCCAAAATAAGAAAAAAAAAAAAGCCTCCCCATGGCACTAACCCCCTCCTTACTAAGGTTTTATTTAAATACCTGATATGTGAGCGGTCGTAAAACGGGTGTCATAACACGCAAGGAACGACACACGGGAAGGCCGTTACGTGTAATGGCTTCTGAGGCAGCAGGACCATTGTTCCACCCGACCTAATATACGAAAACGCTTAGTGGGGGGTAGCAGTGAATAAAGCATGGGGGTGGTTGAGCGATGCGGGACGACGCCGCTGCGTAAACAAGGCCGTTTGCATCGAGCTCCACGCCTCTCGGGAAGCAGAAGGCTATGGACCGCCTCTACATTACTAATGTTGAAATAGGAGCGCGGCCTTCTTCCCCAGCGTGCCATCTCTTTTCTGGATTGTTCTGCATTACGTGCTGTACCTTTCCCACCAGTTAGAGACAGCCAGAAGAAAGGGAGGGGCTCAACCTGCCAAAGCCCACTGCCACCCTATACGTCTGGAATGGACCATGGGGGGGAGGGGCACTGGTCAATAAGCCAGACGCTCCACTTCACAGACGTCACAAGGTTCAGCTGAGTTTACAAGATAACCGGGACTGGTTACTCACCTCTAACCTAGCTTATTTTTCCAAGATATTTCTGAATTTATCCCCAACTTGAAAGGGGGCAGCAAGTAGTAGCATATGACATCGCTGACTATCAACAGCTCTTCCTCAGTGCCCATATACAGTCGTCTTACATCATAAGTGCCTTTTTCAAAGGCCACACTTATGAGAATCCATTTAAACAGCAGTTTCATTGCTACAGCCAGCAAAATCTTGGCAAACAATTAAATGTACCTATAACAAAATTAAATTTTAAAATGGGCCATGCAGCCCTATTTCACTCCAGGGGCCATTTATAAGCTTTAAAGGCAGGCAGTTCACCATACGCAAAGCAAGTCAGGGCCCAATAGCCTCACGGGTCTTCAAAGGCACGTTTGTCACGGCACAGCCTATCGATTATGGTAATGTGATCTACAGGACGGCGACCGGGACGCCCTGTGATACGTGCTTGACATTACCGTAACCTTTGTGTGTTTATCCTGCAACGCTGGCAGGTGTTCATGAAGAAGCATGAAGCTCCTATGCTGCTCATAGCAAATGCATGGGCCTGACCTGCACCAACTGCAGCCAGGATCCAGCACTGGTGTTACAGTCACCCATCACCGCCAAACATGTAAAAGACCGCCGAAATACTAACAGTAATTAAGCCAAAGTGCCTATCTGATGGAGCCTTTTATACAGCTTCAAGAAACAGAGTGGGTTTTCTACTTAAACAGGCAACACCAAGAAATATACAAAATGTAGTTTGTTAATTAGCTATTGAAGAGGGTATTGAGTTCCTTTTAAAATGAAAATAAACACTAATAAGTGCGATCTTCCAGCTCCGGCTCCAGCCTCAATCCCATGTGAAGGAAAGGTGTTCCGGAAAATTCTAAGGAGTAAGCCAGGGGTGGAGTGGGGAATCCCTCTTTGCTCCCACCCCTCCCCCATGGAGCTCTGCTCCCATTCAAGGGCCCGCACATGGCTAATTTACATATGTGAAGGTCACATCTCTGCTGTCAGAGAGGCTAGGCCACCCAAGGGCTTACCCCACTGGCTCGCTGCCCAATAAGCATGATTGCCGAGGAGAAATAAGATAGCCTGAGGCAACAAGAGGAGGGGAAGGTAGAGAGGGACAGAGAAATATCAAGATCAATACACAAGCCATAAACAAAGAGTGTTTTATATACTGTAGAACACAGCCAGACAAATCTCACAAAAAGGCATGCAGGTTCCAAACATTTCAGGATTTCAATCAAACAACGCTAACATTTTCCATCCCTTCCCAACATCCCGCTAAAGGAACACAAAAGCTTCTCCAGGTCTCTAGCAAGCGCCGCTGAGTAATAGATCTGCAGGAACAAGGACCAGGTCACCGAGTGTGACCGTGCCAGCTTAAGACTTTAAGGGCAAAAATCAGACGACCTCATGCTCAACATTAACCTCTCTGCCAACAGGCCCTGTTCCGGAGCTTTGGTTGGCCAAGCCCAGAATACAGTTGAGTTTCTGGGAAGCGCCAAGAAAAGGCAGCAACGCAATTATCCAGTGCCCCAACTCAAAAGCACAAACGCCAAAAACCATGGTGGCGGGGGGGGGGGGGGGC
>JAACJT020000021.1:19377021-19399240 GCA_009936485.2 Gymnarchus niloticus | reverse complement strand
GTCAGAGAGATTTATACAGGAAAATAAATAGGGAGAAATATATAAATAAGGAAATATAAAATATGGGATATGACCTTTGCCTGAAATACTGACTGGGTTTCAAGCACGCCATCCTCCCTCTGACCAGAACTGCAAAAACTGTTCGTACCACTCAACTTTTCCCACAGAGGCCACAGCAATAGAAAGGCATGAAAAATGGAGATCTAGCAAGAGCCCATTCACTGGATATGTTGTTCCCATATTGGAAAAAGAATAGAGACGCTCACAGAAGTCATTCAGCTATGTCAAGAAAGCTGTCTGACACATTTGACAAATACTGAAAAACCTACATTTGGTTAAAAGTGGTGAGGCAAGAATTACATTAAACAACACTCCATGCAGCAAAAGAGTTCATCTTTTCAGGGATGAATCTAGGTAGACTGCACAGCTTTGCCAAAGATATTCCCAGGCACTGTTTAGTCAATGTGACAGCCTGGATTAAGGCAAACGTTCACTACACTACCTTACTGTAGTTCTATCCAATGTCAATTTCACTATACCACACAGTTGTTGTACCTTAGAGATGCCATTAATGTTTTGATGCAACAAAAAAAAAAAAATTGGATTTTCAGCTCTCAGTACAGCAGAAAATGCTATTTTTATTCTACATACAGCAGTCTTCAACACATGACAGAAGACAAAAAAAGTCCATTATTTGCATTAACTTTTTTTTTTACACTACACACACACACACACACACACACACACACACGGAAGGTTGGTCTGGCCAGACTGACAGTTAGAGAACAGTATGAGAAACGATGGACTGGTCACATGACTATCCTGTTTTCACATCCAAAACTCATTTCCATTAAGGATCTTCAGTACATTTCCAGAAAAAAAAAAAAAAAAAAAAAAAATCATTTGTTAAAACGTGAGAAAATTAAAACAAAGTGAATTTTAACTAATCGTCCAATGATATTTACACAGTATTTAATACATTTCTCTTCCAAATACAGCCAACCAATATGCAAAACAAACATTTACATGCATTAGAACCATCCTAACAGTACAATGTTTGATTTAACTAGTCATAGACAAAGTAACGTGAGTGTACACGTCTTGATAAGATTTTTCCCCACAGAAATGGATGTTAGCCACAAAACCACAGATATCTGTGGTTACGTGTTCAGTGCCATAAAAAAAGACTAACACCAAATTTGACAAGGCAGAAGGACGAAACTAACATTGACTGGCTCTAGTCTGGGAGGTGACTTACTCATCCATGAAGAGAAACCACAGTTCAGTCGCAAAGTTTCACCTCAATCTTTAATGCAGAGCCTGAGGATGTGGCAACACCACAGCTTCGAGTGTGTGCCGTGAAAACACTTTCACCCGAGAGTGATTCGTTACTACGACAGTTGTTATTATTAACAACAATTAACATAACAACACTGGCAACGGTTGTAAGCAGTTATGTTTACGGGGTGGCAGCTCAGCGGAAACTTAAAATCAAAAATATTCATTAGCAGACTTGTGATATTAGCATTACGGGAGGCAACGACAGTCAGGTTAAACAGGTGCAATCAATGCTGAATTATGTCTGTGGAGGCCCTACGCTGGTGAAATTGGCGCATAATTAGTGTTTTTCCCCCCCACACAGCAATCACGGTGGCTGATCTGTTGAATGTCAGTCAAAGACGGCTACAGTTTTAAGCCACGCCAACACTTAGTTGAATTTAAATGCTCCCAATGATCAGAAGTTCGGGGACAAATGCGGGTCCCGTCCCCCCCGACACCTCGTCCGTTTCGACCGTGTGGTGTTTCGTGGCGCGAGCGGGGCACGGCGAGATCGACCAGCTCGGGAGAAACCGCCCAGCGCTCTAGGGCCGACGCGGCGCGACGTCTATTTACGTCCAGCGGAGGGAGGGGCGGAGCGCGGGCCAATCAGGTGGCGGCTCGCACGTCGACTCCGAGGCGGCCGTCTGGAGACCGTTACAGCCAGTTTACCTCCACAATTCAAATTCCAGACCTTCGCGAAGGGGAAATCAAATCAAGTCACTCCTCCGAGCTTAGGCCGCCTTGGGGCCGCAGCCGAGGCACCTTCAGCGCGTCCATTCCCCAGCTTCAATAAGGCTTCGCCCGGCTGGACACATGCTCGCTGACCGCTGTGTCTCCGATGACAAGATTTATTAAAATGTTTCAAAGCGCTCAGTTCTACCCTGCGCCCATAAAGCGATGAATGAACCACACGGCCCGACCCAGACGCGCTCACAATCGCGTCGCCACCGCAGCTTCACTTAACACTTCTCACGCACGTTTAAGCAGCCCAGACACACAATTCAGCATATTTCGGACACAGACGGTTTTTTAAAAGGCGTGCCGGGAACGAGACGCCGACGGACGTTCACCACGCCGCGTTTCGACCCCTCAAAATGCCGTTATACCGCCGTGGAGACGCGAGAATATCCCCCGGTTCGGGCGTCGAATGTGAATTAAGCAGCGAATTACAGAAAGTTCTGGAAAAATAGCGGGCTTCGCTTCCGTCGCGCGAGTCACCTTGAGCAGAGCTCGGAGCCCCGAAGCTTAGCAGCTTCGCCTCCGGAGGAGGCGACATCCCAAGGCAGCTTCGCACCGCGTCTGACGGTCATTTTCACCAGAATCGCCCCTTCGGCGACGCGTCGGAAGAGCCGAGGCTACGAATCGGACCAGGTGTCCGAAAACGGGACGTACGTGGCGGCCAGGCTCCGACGCGAGGCTCCAGAGCGGGCTAGCCACGTCGCTAACTAGGCCGGAGTAGATGGAGTAAGCGCCGAGTTCGGCCGGAGCTACCTACTTGGGGTCTGCTGATGCCTTGGCCAGGGTTGCCCGGACTCATAGCGGGGTGATTTCTTTGTTGTCCCCCCCAGCCGTGCGCCGTAGAGCCGTACTGGGTACCCATGTCTTTGGCCGGCCCCATGGCCGACTGCTGCTGCGCCGTGGGGCCGCCGTAGTCTTGATAGCCGCTGCCGTAGCCTCGCATCACGGGGCTGGGGGACGTCAGCAGCTGGTTGAGGGTCGGCGTGGCTCCGGAGGGGTGCTGGCTTTGCCTGGGGAATCTCTGAAAGCCGCCGGCAGAAGGCTGAGCCACGGCAGCCTTACCGCTCGGGCCCACGGACACGTTAGCGTCCTGCCTGGAGGAGCTGATCATACCGTAAGCCCCGCCGCCGTAGCCCGGCCGATAGCCGGCGTAGTGGTTGTACTGGCTGTTGTGGTAGCCGTCGTGGGAGTTCTGCGCCGGATCCATGCCGCCGGGGGCCGGCGAATGCATCACCACCATCCCGGGGCTTTGTTGTCCGCCATGTTGATCAAAGCAGGGCCCCAGTCGAGCGCTGCCGTAATAATTATGGAACTCCGAAGCGGTGCCGTTGCCCCTCGCAGCCTGGGGCTGGCCGTCGTGCTCGTACCTGCCGCCCATCTGCTCCGCCGATCTGAACGGATGCTCCTCCTCGCTCTTATTCAGCATCGGCTGGCTGCCCGGAGCGCTCTCCTTCCCACCATGCTGCCGACTGTCACTGTCCCCTTGAGCCGGCGTCAGGCTGCCGCCGCCGCTGTTGATGTTGTTGCCGTGAATCTGACGCTGCTGCTGCTGCTGCTGCTGCAATTGATTGAACTGCTGCTGCGCCGCCGTGTGATGCTGAGGCGGAGGAGGGGGATCTCCGCCGCCGACGCTCTTCAGCTTACGATTCGCCACCGTCTCCATGCCCGGAGCGGCGGTGGCATTCGAGGATGCGGCGTCGCTGCCACCCTCCTTCTCCCGGGCGTCGGAGTTGCCGGCGGCGTTCAGATCGCCATGCTGATGGTGATCTACATTATTCATAGCGTGGCTCCCGTCCCCAGCTCCGAGCATGGCCCCGGATCCCTGCGGCGCTCCTCCTACGGACTTCGCGGAGTTTAAATCCGTGCTCAGACCGCTCAGATTCGGCTTTTTATTACTGGTCGTCGCCGGAGCCGATGCCACTTGCGCGGCCATCATCGCCTCAACATTGCTGGTTGTGCGGGAGCCCACCAGCTAACAGGAGCTAGCCGACAAAACGGAGAAAGGAAGGGAAAAAAAAAATAAAGATCGAGATTAATAAAAAAAAAATAAAAAAAAAGAGGAAAAACTGATCCGCCGTGACCATTAAACGCTGACTGCGGCCAGGAGTAGAGAAGCTCGCTGACAACGCCGCTTGTCGGAAGGTTAACCTGATTTCATATTGAAAGTTTTACTCCAGGTTTAAATGAAACTTTTTTTTTGTCCCCTTTGCTCTCTAACCCGGATATGGGTAAATGCACGTCTCCCGGAGCCTCTCTGGCCCAGCATGGCATTAGAGCGACCGGGCTCCTAAAACCTATTATCCCCGACTCTGGAGCCGGTGGCCTGGAAAACACGGACTGGACTCTCAGTGAGTGGTGGAGCCAAAAGCTCCCCGAATAAAAGTCAGTCTTGCCAGTATATATATATATATATATATATTTTTTTATTTATTTTTTTTTCCTGAGGAAAGGACAGCCGCTGATTCTCCCTGGCTTTACTCTGGAAGATCCTTAGTAAGTCATAGGCAATATGCCTAGGCAAGGGCTGCCCTGTCATCAGCGTGCAAACAGCAGTTATTATTATTAAACTACCGTCTAGTAATGTTGTCACTTAAGCTGGACTCACATCTGCAGATGTCATCCCAAGCGTCCCGTGCCACATGAGCTTATCATTCACTTCACTGACAGACATATTAACAAGTTTAGGTGAGTGAGTAAAACCCGAAAAACGGTCGCTCTACAATAAAGGGGACACATGAAATGAATGAACCGTCTGCAGCATTTTAAGTGGCATGTGAGGCGGCTGTCCCCCGTTGTTCCACTGCGAGCCGGCTCCGGACTCCGGGATTTCGCGTTTGCCCTCCCCGGAGGCTCGGTCCAGCTCTCCGCTGCTCTCCCAGTCAGACACATGCACGCGCAGTCACGGGACACTCGCTTAATGTGCAGCTAGCTGCACGAGATAAGTACCCAGTAACCCCAGCAATCTACAGATCTCCAGCCGAGAGGAATTTGGCGGTGGGCATCTATCTTTTTTTTTTTTTTTTTAAAGGGGGTACCGGACAGTAAAATGACAGTGAGCGAAGCACAGCCTGCTTTTTTCATCAGCAGCTTCCCCAGTTAAAGGCACATTTCTCCGCTCGCTGTATTCGCCGTTCCGCCCACGCCCCTCTGTTCGCGCTCAGAACTCCCACTTAAGCAGCAAATTAATATCGCTGCTCTCTGGTTTGTCCTGCCGGCTTGTAAAATTCACGCCAAGCTACAGAAGAAGAATACTTTCGCTTAATGATTGATCCACAAAATATTACAAGAAGCAAAACGCATTAGTGACGTCATAGGGAAGAAGTCATCCCTTTTGTCATTGTATTCCTTTTTTCTTTGCTACTCCACAATGTCTCACAATTCATTCGACAAATGCAGCCGACAGCCGGGCGAGTGTGCGGTGCTGGATTTTGTTAAGCACAATAGCGGGTAAAAGCACCGTCTTTATTATTATTGATATTTGAAAGTTAGGCCTCTTTGCAACTATATCGCCAGTTAAATCATTTCGGACCTGTTCAGATGTGGGGTATTCCAGAAAGCCACTTCGACATATCCGGTAGTTCAGCTTGAGTTCTGATTAGTGAAGACTGATAGCCCGACTTCGGGGTTCGAATCTGGACAAATCCTGAAGTTGGGCTTTCAGCTTTGTCCATTCGGAATTCAGGATTAAATACCGGATACGTTAAAGCTAAATGGAATACCCACTCCCTGTTCAGACCCCGAAGGAGTTGGTATTCCAAACTATTTATGCCAATTCCATTTTTTATGTGCAAATCTTTAATAAGGACCAAGGTCATCTAAAGTGTGTACCACGTGGCGCAGCGTATGGCTGTATAAGCAATTATTTTCACTTAATATTTAAATGTCTAAAGTCAAATTTAACGATTAGACGTTCGTCAACTGAAAATGTGTAGGGAGAAAATGGAAAGGACTGAAATTGAACTAATAAGATGGAAGGTAAAAAAAAAAAACAAACGTCAAGAAACTTAATGAAAATGCACTTGACAAATAAATGCTGAGAGCGAAAATTTCTTCCCTTCTTGGTTGTCAGCTGTCATTAAGATCAGAAGGGGTGGGGGAAGGACCCCTGGTGGACAATGTGTGAAGTACACTCATAAAAATAGGCATTCTTTCACATGCAAGCTGCATCAGCTTAAAATATGTTTCATATGTAAGATGTTTGTGCCGTCTTTTGATATGCACAAAAACATTTAAAATTACGCTCTGCATGGAGTTAAATCGCCCCCGAAAGGCTTGTATCAGATCTGCGTTGCGGAATGTTCTTTTTAGTTTTTTACACAAGAATAATATTCAAATTTTACCCGTTTGCATTATTTGGGCTAACATATGTAGTTCCTTTGAAAATCCCAAATGGCGGATTTCTTCTGTTAGAGAAATTACACAAATCTTTCACGATTTAAGTCTGGGTTGAAAAACGTGCTTTGTTTTTGGTGTTCTTCCACGTTGCCAAGTAGACCAGTGCTTACAGGCTGTGTGCGGCCAGCCCTTCACCTCAGATCAGGTATCTGCTTTATGTGCCCGAGGAGGAACATCACAGCCCAAGGCCCCTATGCTGCAGACCCGAGCCTCAGAAGAGGCCCGTTTAGAGGCAGCACGCTAAACCGACGCTCTCTCTTCTCAGCAGGTGCCGCGGAAAAGCTACTTTGTGTCAGAAATATTTTACATAAACATAGCTCATACTCTTGAGACTTTCGGTAGACCGGATACAGAATAACAATTCATTACCTAAAATCTAGTGAGAAAACTTTTTATTTTCAAAGTAATTCACGCGCACATACTACGGTTCTGCTAGCTGCCTGCCCGGTACCAGAAAGAACAGAACAACTGGAACCTTATGGAAATGCACATAACCAGTACGGCATTCAAATGCGGAGAATATGAGACATGGAGAGAAAAAAAACAACAACAACATAGTCAACATGTAGTTGCCTTGTAACTGATGCTGGTGGAGAAGCAGCAAACCAAAGGGGGCAGGTGCAGACCAACCCAGCTTAGCTGAGTGTTTTCCAGGTGCGCTCTCCTGCAGCTGACTTACCCCAAAGGCCTGCGAGACGCACACACTCCTTTGATTTTCTCATGTTCAAAGGAAAGGTGAAGATGCTCAGAAAGTCATGTCCATTATTCCTTATTGAAACAAGGGGCACGTGGCTGTGTATGGCAGAGCCGCGATCGTTATGTCAGCAGTAAAGCCAATGAAATATCTGCTTTGTGATTATTGTTCCCATTTTAGTGCCTCATTTGAGCGGTCTAGCAGCAATGGCAGATGGACTTGAAAGACAAGCAGGACTATGTGATGGGGGAACACCTCACAACAGCTTCAGATTTATAGTTGCATTCTTGGCAAGGTTTTTTATTGTGACTCATCAAAATCCAGCACATCTCAATACATATGGAGCCAATACCAGAAGGATTAGCTAAGTGTTCAGCCATGGCTGGCTGCTCTGAAAGGACAGCCTTGTTGAAGTGTAGTTCACTTCACACAGCTCGCATCAGGGCTTGCTTTAATGGGCACATTCCTGGTTGGGTCTTGAAAACTCTAATCATGCCACCAAGACAAATGAATGTGCTACTCTGGGTGCGACACGGTGACCTAGTGACTCTCATTTCCACGCCACTCATCAATACACTTCAGTGTCCTTGAGTTAATCCCCAAAGCATAGCTCTGTTTGAACCAAGGAAGAACGATGTTGCAGCATATTTGCATTTATGTTTAATTTATAACTTTCGGAGCCGCCTGATGCAGCGAGATTGAGACAACAGCTCAATGGGAAGCAGTGTGGGGGGGACTAGGGAGCATACTGCGGATGTGGGGAGCGTGCATGACAGAGGATGCGTACGTGTGTGGAGGTGTTGAATGCACAGGGGGATATGATGCTACTGTTATTGTCTGTCAGGCGACTCTGCAGCCTTTTTGGCAGTGGGGAGCTGGGGGGGCAGGAATCTGCGGGGATCTCCCCTCAGCAGTGGCAGCAAAAGCCTGGCCAGGCGCAGAAAGTGGGTCAGGCTGGAAAATGCTTTGGAAGCAGACCCGTTCCACAGCACGACGTCTCATCGCCCACCCCCCACACTTCCAGTGTTCGCAGGAAGAGCAGACGTCGTCTTTTCGGACCCAGGGACAACGCCCACTCATCGGCTGAAACCCGGGCTTGTGGCCGTGGGTGTGTCTCCGTGTACCAGATCAATCCATAGCCTTTTGCCTGGGTAAATAACAGCATTAGCATTGATCAGGCGGAGAGGACTATGCTGGATGCAGCTAAAAGCCTGTCCGTGAGGCAGGCTGCATTTGCAAATAGGAGGATTAGCCTGATCCAACGGGAACGAGGACTGCGGCGACTTCGCATCAGAAATAACCAGTAAATAAATAAATAAGGCAGGGTGCCACTCAAATCAAGCACGTGTAGCGACAGAGATACATTCGCAGGCAGTATTTCACAGAAACACAGATATGTAGCAGCTTTCGATGCTCGGAGAGGCTGCACAGGTTTTGATGTGCATTTCCATCACAGGCATGCATAAAACTCTTTGCTCGGTCATTTGAGGGGGCCACAACCCCATACACACTCGGCTTCATGTGCTGAGGCCGGGCATCATGATGGGCATCTCCAACGCTGCCATGAATCCACCCTTTTTGTAGAGGAGAGTGCGAGGCGTCCCTCGAGAAGCATGACTTGAAGGCTCAGGTTCGAAGATCCATAGAGCGTTTATTTTTAATGGTCAGTGCAGAATTTCACTCACCTATTCTGATGTCAAGTCTTAAGGGTTAAGGATGTGTCAGCTCTCAATAATGACACCACCGCCGCCACTCGGAGCTCGTAGCACTGTAACACAGTGGCTGCCAAGGATGTGGAATGATAACCTGGTTCTCGGTTCAAGTCTCAGAACTTGCTGTTGTTACGACACTCAGGTTTTTTTACTTCAGTGCCTCAAGGTAAATACCTAGTTGTATACACGGGCAAAACTGGCAGCTATGTAAAGAAGTAAATACACAATGTAAATACTAGTTCAGTAAAAATAAGCGGTACGTTTTATTTAATGTTCATATGCCTGGTCTTTTAAAATTTTAGCTTTCACAGGAACTGTCACAGATAAACTGGAATAGCAGATTTCTTTGGGATGTTCACCACATTGACCGCAGGGGTAATTAAAGCAGATTTTATTCTCTCTGTGCATTGTGCGTAGCCCCTGAATATCTTCAGACAGCACCGCTGTTCATATCTATGGTGTAAAGTGCTCTAGCTTTGAACCGTCAAAGGTGTGGTTTACGGTCTTCATCTTCCCCTCAATCTTTAATTAGTTCATGTTAAGCTAGTGGCTTTTGTGGCTAAGTTTAACCATCCTGCTTGCCCTTGAAAAGTTGACAAGGTATACAGATTTAAAGAGACGAGCTGGAGGGTCATGTTCAGTACAAGTCTCAGTAATCTCCCCCCTGCCCATGCTAGCAGTGTCACTGGAGACTTCAGCTCTGCTGGCGGGAAGGCTCTGCAGCAAGACTGACACATGAAACCAGCTGGAGATGCCCTACTACAGAGAGCCAAAATGTCAGAGGTCATGTGATGAGGCAACAGCAACACCTCCTCCCTGCCAAGCTGAAGTGAGCAGCAGCATGTGGAGATGCTCTGAGGTAAATTCGGAGCATCTGTTTAGTCATTTACGCTACACAAAATATGGGAACATGAAACATTTTTCTGCTATTTTAAAGAATATGTAAATGTTTTTTAATTTACATACGCATACTTCCTACTTTTGTTTTGTTGTTTAGAAGACAGGATCACACTGATAATGTATACCAGCATAAATTCATACAGAGGGGTGCATATGCTAGAGTGTTAAGTTAATTTATGCAGTCTTGTTTTGGGGCAAAATTAAAACAAACAATAATGAAAAGCAATGATCAGAACGAGAAAAACCCGAACCGCTGTTTCAATCTGCATCCTAATTAATTTTAAATGGTTTAAATAATTGATATATTTTGACTGTTGCTTTTATCTCTCCTTTCCGTTTCATTTCTGCACATTTGTCCACATCTAGTGCAATCGGCAAAGTGTGTGGGGGGGGGGGACCATTGGCTTCAGCAAAGCCTTATCCTTAGAAAGCATTTGACCCGAGCTTCTTTGAAAATAAGAGGTTCTGTTGATCTTTTTGTGTTTATCTATTATTCATGAACGACCGGCTTGGTATTTTCCACAGCACTGACTTTGGTTCACAGTCACGTCAGAAAAGCGGCAGGGATCCAGCTGCTGGGGAATTCGACTGGAGACTGCATTTCCCAACTTCGGAGCAGTTCAACAATGGGTCTAACAGAGCACCATATACAAACAAATAAGAAAAACATAACAACAACTGCGTGGAACTGCGAACAGATTTAAATATGTACATGGGAACAGGAATGGCAGGGACAGTGTGAACTGTGAGAAGTTACTCCAGGTGGTGATCATGTGACCCAGTACAGCAGCCGCCTGCGTTTGGGTGTCATTTTAGCTGTGCTATCAGGTCTGGATGCCCCTCAATGAATGTCAAGCACGCTTTAAGCCCGTGTGCCCAGAGCGGCCTGATTCTGTATTTGTTCACCGAGGAACCCACAAATTCACTAGTCTGCTCAGGAGAGAGACGATTGTTTGGAGTGTTTGTGTTTTGAGGGGCGGTTTGCTAAATTGAACGCCTTCCTGTTTTGACCAGGCCCAACCTTCCCAGCTTCTCGACACGGCAAATGTGATGGAAATAAACCGTTTGTAGAAAATAAGCAAAAATCCAGCTTCGAGCTGGAGGACCAGTTGCGTTGGGTGAATGCTCTGACTCGGGAGAAAGAGCACGTCCATATCAGCATGCTCATGATGCATGCAGCTGTGGATTTTTTTAAGTTCATGTTGCTCGAAGTGGAGCATTTTCCAGCCCCGTAAACACATTTCTCTTCCCACAGACTCGGTCTTTTATACACATTTTAAATGGCCGGCCAAAGTCTGGAGATTATGCCTCTTTGATGCAGACACAGATTTAATAATACCTTCAGGAATTACCAGTAAATCTGAAAGTGAGCTCTGGGTCATTATGCCCACCACTGGCTACTGTGACCCTCTAAATGTAAGGAACAAGGTTTCAGGGGAAACAGGCTTGTAACCCACTCAGACTAAAACATGCACACCATAACCAACAGGACAAAGGCTGGTTGCTCATCAGAACATACAGCCTCTGTGGCAGATAAACCACAAAAGCTCTTCTGCTTGGACCGTGTTCCTCCACATACGTTTAATCTGAAGAGTCACATATTTTACTGCTGAGCCAGTAGCTTCTCTGTGCCACCACCATCAATGCGAGAACATGAAAAACGATCCCCTAAACACAAAGTGACAAGTCTGGCATTGGAACCTGAGAATTTATCAAGACTGCTGTCAAATGTACGGTTTCCGAGGATAGCTTTTGTTGCTCAGGGATCCTTGGGCAACTTGCTTTTTTAAATGCCATACCTGAAGAGTGAATATAAAATATAAACGGTCCAATTAGACACCTTCATGTAATGTAACTAACAGCCCAGATCCACACTGCACTCTTCCCAAATCTAGGTTCCAGAGAGACCATGTGGGTGTACCTGGTAACTATGTGGGTAACCAGGCGATGGAGAAACCATGTGGGTGTATCAGGTAACAAAGAAGCTGTGTGGGTGTAGCAGGTTACAGAGAAATTCTGTGTGGTTCCAGGTAACCAAGTGGGTGTACCAAGTAACAAAGAAAACGTGTGTACCAGGTAACACAGAACCCGTGTGGGTGTACCAGGTAACTGTGTGATTGTACCAGGTTACAGAGAAACCATGTGGGTGTTCCAAGTAACCGTGTGGGTGTACCAGGTAATGGAGAAACCGTGTGGGTGTACCAGGTAATGGAGAAACCATGTGGATGTACCAGGTAACAGAAAAACCATGTGGGTGTACTGTATGAGACGGGGGTCAATTGCACAGGCGCGTCGGGTGAAACATCACATGCGACTGGAACAGCCACCTTGCAGACTTCAGAGATGGAGTGGAGAACACTGACAGTTGGCCCAATCCTGTGAGAGGCGTGAACAGAGAGAAGGAGACAGGAATGAAAATTGACTCCGAGGCACATCAGGCCCTGTGGTGCCCTGCAAGATGATCACAGCCTGTACAGTGAGATCCGGACAAACCATGCTAAAGACCACAGAATATCAGGGACTCCCACCTGCTGCTAAAGACACCTGGGCATTTTGTATATAAATACATGCAGGAGAGGTTTACGGAGAAGCAGCCTCGCACTGACGGCAGCTGGAAGGAGGCTGCCCTTCGACCCCAGATAAGATCGAAAGGCTGAAATGCTGTATTTTTACATCAAACAAAGCCAACAGACAAGTCGGCCTGGTTTCCCTGTGACTGTTCTGTCAGCATCCATAATCAAAGACGTCCCCTTTGCGCGATCTTCCCAAATAATTAAAGAGAAGGTGGCTTTTTGTACTCTTTTGCCACTTAATGTGTCACTCAGCAAAATAAAAGCCATCTAATATATTGATATGTTATGTTTTCTGTCTCCTGTGACAACATGAAAAAAAGAGAGCTATGCCAAAAGAGGGAATCCATTGTTTAAATTTTAAATATGTTTTGACACAAAATCAAGTTACTCAATTTTTTACGAACAAATTCCCGTATCAGTATATACTCGCTAAACTGCTACGTACAGCAGACACCTCGCATCATAGTGACAATTATTTAAATTTTTCTTAACACACATTATCTTAAAAAGACCTTTCCAATTAGCATTCGCCAGAAATTAACATAACTAATCAATAACAATTGGCAGAGAACCTCATTTCGCTTCGGACTTGCAAGAGTAATCATTTATTTCTTTGGGCGTCTGGTTAAATTAACAAATATCTTTTAACGACGTGTTCAGCAGTGTACTCCGTGATTCAGACAGCCCGAAACAGCAGTTCAAATTTATTCATTAATTCTTTCTTCAGAATTTTAGACTTAGAACTGTTTTTTTGAGTACATTTATATCTTTCTATCCTTCTCCCTCAGCTTAAATGGACTCACTAGAAACTTGATTTTCTTGGAGAATGCAAGAATAAACTGTCCACCGGTACACACGTTTTCCCCCCGAAGTCTACCTCTAACAGCACACCCTGTTAGAAGTTCACACGCTCAGACAGTGCCATAATTCATATTCAATGCATGCAATATTATATTTACTATGTTGGAATCATATAATACATTTCAGTCTAATTCAACATGAAAACGAAGAAAACCAAACACAATGTCAATCTTTTTTTTTTTTTTTTTTATGTGTTGAAGACGCTAAACCTTGATTCAGATCCTCTGTCCGCCTTCTCTAACCGGGATTTACAGGAGGCTGAGCTGATTGGCTGTCAGACATGAAAACACCAACACAGTGATGGCCACTTAACAAGTCCCCTAGGCACACTGTTTTAAACCAAGCAGGAAATGAACAGTCTAAATGGTGTGCATTCCTGTTACACGCCATTTGTACAACAAAAGCTTTTAGAATCATAAACACACTTTTTCATTAATAACCTTGAATGGCCTAAGTAACAATAGGAAAGCCGTCCATTTCATGGACCGCCACTCGACAGTAATCCACAGAACGAAATGCATAATTGCCTAACAAATGGAGAGAAGACTTTTTTTTTACGCAAGACCTTAATTACGTACAGCCATGAATTAGCATATCTAATGCAGAAAAAATATTTTAATAAAGAATAAAATGAAGCACACTGAAAACAAAGGAGATTCTACTAATAAGATTATCCCTTAGGAACTAGGGTGTGGGGTTTTACATTTTATTAAAAAAACGAGAAAGATCATGAGTTATTTTCAAAAAGGCACAACTTAGGGCAGACTTGTGTGAATTTTAGGTTTTGAGATACTGAACGACGTGCTGGGTTAAAGGTTTCAGAAAAAGCAGGTGCCAAAACACGTGACACGAGATAACACGTGCACGCCATTCCCTGTGTGGACTGTTTCCGTTTTCCTGCCGTTTCGACCCGCCCACGCTGGGTGGGCGCGAGGCCCGTCCGCGGACGAACTCGCCAGCCGCACGACAAGGTCGAACGTTTCCCCGTCCGGCGGCTCGACTTACAAGCACTTCCAGATTGCATCCAAATCATAGACCTTGAATGTCACGGGCTGCATAATCAAGCGCGAAATGTTAATTGTATTCCCTCGTATTTAAATTTCGCAGCGCGTGTCGAGACCGAGGAACACGCTAACCAGATCCGCGTTGAAAGAGGAAAGCCGGCAGCATCCCAAACCCACGAACCGCTGCTGCTATTTCAGTTAGAAATGGGAACCATCATTTTTAGCTGCCTGTACATAGACAACAAAACCAAGTGGTGAAGGAAACCTGAATCTAGAAAGACATTAACTGCATTACTGTGCTTTTTAAAGATGACACTGCTGGTAATCCGCTGTAAAGACACCGACTTCATACCCAAAAGGACTACTTACAAAGATTTTTTTGGCAAACATCTGTGCCCAAAAGAAAAAATAAAAACAGAGGAGGCACCAGAATATGATAAAAGGGCATCTAAAGGAGAATGTTAATAATGAACCACTAAAACAATTTCCATTAATTTTCGTCCATATCACTCGGGAATAAAAATCTACACGCCCAAGGCAGGTTTAAATTACACAGTCTGCCTGTGAAGATGCCGTGTCTCCCCAGTGTCCAGGCAGAGGGGGGGGGTGCTGGGGTGTCCTGGGAGAACTGCAGAGAGTACGGCCAGCCAAGTCCATTACCGTGCGGCGCTAGCGCCCGAGCCTGTGGCGCTAATGAGAAGCTGCCACCAGAATCTCTGCTGTTTGTAGACAACAGAGGCGATGGGAGGCAACGTCAAGGTCGCCTCGTCGCTGTTCGGGGGAGGGGGGGTATCGATCATCTCGACTCACAGGGCTAGGGTGTACGTTTACAGCACAGGGCCACTCTGTTCTGTATGGGGGAAAGAAAGTGAACTAGCTCAATGAGTCGCTCCGTGGACACCATGTCTGACCATTGACCTCTCGCTCAAAGCTGATGACTCCTGTCCCTCTGCCAGCGGGCATTTCATGAGGGACAGCAGGTTCCCCGGCTAGCAGGCGTGGACGCCACCATCCCGCGGGTGAGTGCGCCGCTTGAAGAGGGGAGGGAAGTCAGCCAGCCGATGTCACAGGTTGACGCAGGCTCTTTGCCTGCGTTTGCGTCCCTGACATGGGGGGGGGGGGTGCACCTTTTTAAAACCCAGGCTGTGTACCGTGCCCGGTGACACGGGGCACCTCTCCAGGGCCACGGCACACCTGGCTGTCTGTCAGTGGCCGGGCGCTTCGGGATGAGTTCAGAGGACGGATATCGCATATTCATCCCGCAGTTCAAGCGTGGTCAGGCTGGCGTGGCTCTTGAAGGACCTTTTCGTTGTGTTCAATAAAAAAAGGCACTGAAAAATAAAATACGGCAGCCGGTTTTACCATTCACGCCTGTACTGCTGTGTCCTCAGCTCGATTCCTTTGAATTCGTCTGGAGGCGGGAGGAAAATTTAACACCTGGCATTTCCAGCATCTCGCTTCACCTGCCGAAAAGCCTCAACATACATGATGATCACCAAACATTTCAAAGGAAAAGGAAAGGCAACATGATGAGGTCTTTAGGCCTCACTGGACAGGCACATTTTTAAAAAGGCAGCCACTGAGGTCCCCTGAATCCTCTGTTTACAGTCACGATTGTGTGGTGATTAATAACCAGAGCAATAAGCCAGGTCCGCGGGGTGTCTCATAGAGGCCCGGTGTCTCTTTCAGGGTCGCCCGGGGAGCAGGGCTGGCGGTGGCTGGGGTAATGAGGCAGAAACGGGCTGTGCAGGTAAGGCCCAAGGACAGGAGTGGGTGGTACACTGGTCCCCCTGCCCGTTCTTCTCCTCTCCACATTTCGGTCCTCGTCACTCGTGGAGGGGGCCATTTGATGTCTCCGACTTTCCAAACCAGCACACTTGCAGCCACACGCACACCCCATTTGACACGCACCACGTTTATAGTGGTCAGCTCCCCCGCGCTCGGCCTCCTTGCGCAGTTGGCCTTGTGCCGCGCATGTCGCGTGCGGAAAACACGCCTGTCTTGCCACACACAGACTCGCCCTTTTAGCTCCCTCCAGGAGATAATGGAAACCCCTGTCTGTTTCAGGGACGCACAATCCTCTCTGTACTAGTGGGAAGCGCAGGTGTGATGTGTAAAAATTGCAGCACCTTTGTTCAAGTGAGGGCTCCTACTAAACACTGTTAGATCTGTATTTACAGAACTTTTTGCCAGCTGTTGAGGATCCTGGGCAATCATTTGTGAACCAACTCTGTGATTAACTTGTAGATTAAAATGGGAACAATGCAAATTTCTGTTTAAACTCCTTTATGGCTACCTCACACACACAGGGAACAGTTTTGTATGCCTCCCAGCAGTCCCTCTCACGCTGATATACAGCTCTGTCATGCACACATACTCACATAGCGAAGCCTGCTTCCAGAACGCTCAGGACATCCACAAAGCGGCCAATAGCCAGGCGTGGCGAAAGAGTCGCCCCGCGGCGGATGCTGAGACCTCATGCAGGGCAGCCTACCCTGCAGGATGAACGGCACGGTTCACGCAGGGGCAGGTCACGGGGAACGACATCACAGGGCTGTGGGCTCAGATTCCCACAGGACCTAAATAAAGAGCGGGGATCCAGGAGGCCCATTTTTACGGTCCCCCAAAACAGTAGTCAGTGCCGTCTTGCATCTGCTTCAGCACCATGTCCCTTCAGTCCACATTAAATCCTCCTCCCCACCCCCTCCTCAGACAACAAAAGACTTTTTGTCAAAGTTACTAAAAAGAGCTCGCACACAAAGTCATTCAAAGACTGGTCCCTCGTCGGCAGCAACATCGGAAATAAATGCAGACAGACAGATATTTCTCAGTTACTGCTGCACCACAGTCAGTCAAAATACACCTTTTACACTGTCTGTGTCTCTGTGTGTGTGTGTGTGTGTGTGTCTGTGTGTGTGTGCGCGCACATGCTTGAAGTAAAGTAAGACACACAAACACAGGTCAAAAAGCCACAATGGTAAATTGGACCAGCCATACTAAGAAACAAATGCTCCTAAAAACTATAATTATATGAATAAGGAAGTCTAACTGGATCTGAGAAAGTATCATGCTGGATAATGAAATCCACACAAAAAACAGCAATTTCCCCATATGTGACCAGCACATAATTTCTCTACATCCATACAATAAAAATCTCAAAATCTCTATAAAAACAAAATCTTGGCTAAACAAATAGGCAATCCTCCCATGACATTTAGATTTCTCCAATAAATCTGGAATTAATTTCACTTTCAAAACCTTGCATAACATTACAGTTTTTTCCCCCCATAGGTTATTTTTAAAAGGTCTCAGCCAGTTACAAAGTCCCAATGGACTGAGCCATGATTTTCCCAAACAGGGTGGTGAAGGAGCTTCATCTGAAATTCTGCAGGCAGAACTTTGCTTCTGCTATGATAGTGGTACCATGATTTGGAAAATTTTAGCAAATTTGCTCATTGTGAATCTGCCATTTGATACTCCCGTCCATTCTAAACATTCTGATATGGATGTGCATGTTTGAACTAAGTTGTGGCTATGACGATGAATCGTTGCTCTTGCTCGTCTTAAAAGGTGCCTGAAAGGCCTGATGAATCAGTATGACCCGTGTTATGTGGCCTTTTAAGCCAATCAGCTGTCGGCATGTTCCTCTGCATGCCACTGCCAGTCTCCAGGGCCGGTGAAGGTAACCACATAACGACAGAATAGCGGCATGTTCTCTGCGGTGGATCATGTCATCGATATGATGGCAAGTTTCTGGAATCGGTCTGATTTGTGGCGTCTCCTCTTCAGATTCTAAAGCTGCCTCTCCAGCAACGGTGGGCTCACGATGACGCCAACAACAGTGTCTCAGTCTGGTAAGCAGCGACTTCCATCGAGAGTCCACGTGAAGGATCAAGCTCAAGGGGGCAGAGTCAATGGAAATCAATCCCATGCAAAGGCTTTTCCTCACCAAGCCAGTGATTTATGAGACCCAGCAGGTCTAGCAAGCGTAAATAAAACATGAAAAGTCTGCAGATTATTAAGTTAAATGAGAGGCTATCTATTTTCTCCTTAATGTTGTTGTGTTTTTCTTATTACATGGGAAAGGGGAATTGTGGTGTATCCAATTTGAGGAGCCAAACCAAAATGCAATTCAGCTTGGTGCTGAATTAATGAATTAATCAAAGGCATCAATTTGAAGAGGGAATTACCCAAACAGCACGCTGTGGCAATCTAGTGGCTTAAAAAAGGAATTGCCGTTCAGTTGCCCTGTTCATTTTGCACTATTGCCACCAAAGCAGTGTGGTTGATAGACAGGTGCAAGGTTTGACTTGACCTCAATCAGAAAGGCCCTCATCTCAGTGACCCTTTAAAACCATCTGTCCACCCCAACTCCAGGGTGATAAGGACCAGGCAGGGTGTCACATCTTCTGCTCCCCTTCTATCCCCCGTCCCACTAGCCTCATGTGCACTTGCCAAATTTGATGCTGAACTGTGGAATGGCAGCAAGCAAACTCCAGTCCTCTGAGAGAAACCTCTAATTATTTTGTTAATTATATATTGACAGGTCTTAATTGATGTTCCGATGCACTAATTAAATAATCAAGGTTCCCGGTCTCCATCATCTGACCTCGCCTTTATAAGTTTCCCTCTACTCTCAGAGAGGCACTCTGAATGCCTAAATATATTCCGGAATACAAGTATTGCCAGTTAGTCAGGCGCAGTTTAACAGCCTTGTTGTCAGCTTTGACATTAGGCCTGTAGAAATTGTTTTTATGCTTTAATTGGATGGGCAGTGTTGTTGACCAGGTGGTGACCTCACACAAACCGTGTAGGCCTACACATGAGGTATGCACTTTCCTTTCAGTCTTGCACCAATTAGCACAGAGATCTCCACAGGAGAAGTTAACACATGTGGTTTGGGGTGATAATTTAATGTTAGCATTTAACTCTCGCCACAGCTTTGCTTTGTCTAAGCCACCCCCTTCCAGAACGGTTTCCATTTCCTTTGATAATGGCTGTATTATTCCCCCCCCACTCCTCTTTTAAACCAATTCATTCAGACACGCTTGAGGTTGTTGCTGGCATGGGCCCAGGCGACAGTGTTTGAGAGGTGACACTAATTGTGTTTCTCCTAATTAAACCCCATCTGACCTTGGTGTTGGGAAATCATTACTTTTAAGCTGCAATCACCACATGGCAGCGATTGCGTCCACTTCAATTTGAACCAGTTTGCACGTGAAACATTTCCCCGCTGCGATCCGGACAGAACAAAAGAGTAAAAAATAAAAAACATAACGAGCGGCCGGTACCCGGGAAAACAATGGCTTCATGTGAAAAGGACACCCAGACGTGGGCATGGTAGCCACAAAACCTGCCATGGGGAGAATGGGTATGAGATGTGGGGGTGGCACTTTATAAAATAATACAACAAAAAATAGGCTTTGAAGACCAGTGCAATCTGGGGGGGGCACTTTCCCTCACATTCTCTCATTATCCGTTAAGATCAACTAGAGCTTTAAAAACAAAGGGTGCGTGGCAAGGGATGGGTTTGACCGGAGGCACCAGCAGTCCAGTTCACCTGAGCGTGGTGCGGGATCACAGAGACGAGCAGGGAGCCCCATCGGTCGGCATTTACTGCGATTTGAACGGCAACCCTATCAGGTCACACCTTGGATGAGCCTTCAGAGGTGCAAATCCAGTAAGCGGGCCAAGAGAGGCCTTCTGTGACCAGCCTGGATACTGCGGGGCTGATTACCATTCAGAAAGTGAATGGTACATTACAGGCAACCACTCTTTTCTTCATCCTGTTGCAGAATAAATGAAGAGCCTTATGAAACCTCCACAGATCTTACTTCTCTATTCACACCAACAGAGCTCTTGTTTAATTAAGCACCACTTCCTAACGGCAAAGTTTCAGCAAGGAGGAGATGAGCACAGGAACACAGTTCTTTTAACAAATGTAACAGAAAATGCCGAGAGAGACACAAAAATTCTCCTGTTCACTATATTTCTCCCTCACCCAGCTCAGCTCAAACTACAGTCCTACTGTAACTACATCTGACAATAATAACAAGGTAAGGTCACTGTGTTAAAACATAATTAGGCATATTCAGATCTCGATAAACCCCTGGGGCACCAACTGTTTGTCTTTCATAAACCACTTTGCATACCATTTGATTCTAGCTTTGCCGTCGCCCTCATCTATAACTGCCGCTGGAATCCTGTTCGAACATTTTGGCCTCTTGGTTTTTAATCAGCGTTGCATCAACGTTAAAATAACAATCCTGTGGGTGGCATTAGTTACAGGTGTATAGAAAAGCCTCCCAAGGCACGGGAAGGAACGCCTTTATGCACAAGAGTGGATGTCTTCTACATTTGATCTTTCTAAAGAGCTCCCAGGAGGACAATGGGCTCAGTCAGCAAAGGAGATCCCGGCCTTCAACAGAAGTAAACCTGCGACAGTGCATTCGTTATACCATCTGCAGAAGCAGAAGAGATTCCTAAACAGCAAGAGCCTGCCAAAAAAAACATATTCCAATGCAGTTAACCCTTCCAGGATATCGATTCAAAATGCCTCCCTTTTATAATAGATTCAAATCATACCTGCCATAAACTTAATTGTAATATGACTGCACAATTGTTAAAGTTAATATTCAACCCACTCAATGGCAGGAGCACCGTATGCAGCCCATCGTAATTGAATTATATGTATCATTAGCAATTCAGTGATTGTTAATAACCTTCCTTATTGGCAGCTGCCTTATTCACCTAATGAGCAGTTGCTTAGCAATCAGTCTAGCGCACCATAAGCCGTCAAGCATGCCAGTTTTAATCCCGATCCACAACACAATAAAAAAAGGCAGCCCATGTGACAATTTCACTTTACCTCCGAGCCACAGCACCCCCCCCCAGTTGTATAGTGCAATACATGCGTATGCATATTCATCAGCTGCAGTAAAATGCCCCATGCGGTAACTCATGAAACTCTGCCTTGTATTATTTAGCGAACATGTCATTAGGATCAATAATGGATGAGCTCTATGCATGCGAGATGTTGACAGACGGAGGTCTTCCCGTTGGACTCTCACTTTCACCCACCATCCAAGCATCCCCTGTCCCTGGTCCACTGGGTCTCCATGTATGAGGAATTGAGGCCGGCATCTTGCACAATGATGAGGGGACAGCCTGGCCTGGGGGCATTTCCCCTCGCTTCTGGGGCTTGTCGTTTCCATGGCGAGAAGAAAGAACAAACGGTGCGTAACAAACACCCGTGCCAATGAGGGATTATGCCGAAATCCTACTCAGCATACTGGATACTGTGGTAACAATGGTCAAACCCTGCTTGTGGTCTTCATAAGGCCATTAATATTCTTCAAGTCTATGGGCAAGGACAAGCAACTCTACCCATCGTGTCCCACCCTCCAATTAAACATTTTTCTCTTAAATCTCTTAGAGTTGTGTGGTTAAGGATCTGGACTCATTTCTTAGTGACTGAGAACACTGGTCTTCCATCACCACCTGGCAAACAAACTGTTTCTTTGAACACCTGTACGCTCTTTCATTGTTTACCTTAGCTAGTAGTAGAATGGATATTACATCTCACCCCTGCGGGGTACTTTTAAGATCACATTGCTGTCAAATTCTACCAAAATGCCAAGAGGATTTTGTGACAAGCCTAAACAGGGTGTAAGAAGAGACCTTGCGTCGAAAACATAACCCACACGCATTTCCGAGGTTCATCCCAGCCTGCGACTGTTAAAGTGTAAGTGTATAGTGCACACCTTCCAGTGGAGTGACTTCCATACTACAGCAACTGCTCAGCAACATGGAGATTAATAATCTAACCTTCCATCCTCATGGGCCGCTTTTCGAAGATGCTGGCAGAACTAATGAGCAAAGCTTCATCATTTTTAATAAGGTGATAATGTGTGCCATTTAGAGCGATTCTGTTTGCGTGCCATTTTGTGTGTGTGTGTGTGTGTGTGTGTGTGTGTGTGCTTGTGCAGCCTCTCCAAACAAGTATCTGGCCCCGGTTTCCCT
>JAACJT020000021.1:19336936-19371686 GCA_009936485.2 Gymnarchus niloticus | reverse complement strand
TAGTTGCCCAGCTATCTGGTAAGTCTTCACTGCCACCCAATGCCTGTCTTAACTCCTCCCTGAACTCCACCTTACAGCCTACGTTTTCAACTTCCACCATTTGATCCTTGGCTCTGTCCTCACTCTCCTCCTCTTCTTGATCTCCAAAGTCACCCTACAGACCACCATCCTATGCTGTATAACCATGCTGTCCCCTGTCACCACTTTACAGTCTCTAATCTCCTTCAGACTGACCCTCCTGCATAAGATATAATCTACCTGTGTGCATCCTCCGCCCTCTTCTTTAAATACGTATTCACAACAGTCATGTCCATCCTTTTCGCGAAATCCACTACCGTCTGACCTTCTGCATTCCTCTCCTTGACACCAAACCTATCTATCATCTCCTCATCCCCTCTGTTCCCTTCACCAAATGCCCATTGAGATCCGCTCCAATCACCAATCTCTCTCCCTTTGGTACACTCTCCACCACTTCATCCAACTCACTCAGAATTTTTCTTTCTCATCCATCTCACACCTAACTTGCAGGACATATGCAATAACAAAATTCATCATCACACCTTCAATTTCCAGCTTCATACTCATCACTCTGTCCAACGCTCTTTTCACCTCCAAAATACTCATGGCATACTGTTCCTTCAGGATAACCACTACCCCATTTCTCCTCCCATCCACACCCTAGTAAAACAATTTGAACCCACCTTCAATACACCTAGCCATCCACCTTCTATCTGGTTTCTTGCACGCACAGTATATCAACCTTCCTTCTCTCCATCATATCAGCTAGCTCTCTCCCTTTACCAGTCATACTGCCAACATTCAAAGTTCCTACCCTCACTTCCACTTTTCTAACCTCCCTCCTCTCCTCCTGACTCCAGACACGCTTTCCCCCTCTTCTTCTCCTTCGGCCAACAGTAGCCCAATTTCCACCAGCACCCTGTTGGCTAACAGTACTGGTGGCGGTCGTTGTTAACCGGAGCCTTGACCGATCCGGTATGGAAATCTGTACTGTTGTCCGCATATTAGATTTGGCAAAAAAATTTTACACCAGATGCCCTTCCTGACGTAACCCTCCCCATTTATCCGGGCTTGGGACGGGCACAAAGAACTACACTGGCTTGTGCATCCCCAGTGGCTGGGTTTCCCGATGCGACTAAGTATGCATTCGGAATAGAAATGCAACCACCAGTCATTCTAAGCATTCCTCTAAAGCCAGACTTATGTTCTGCCTAATAGCAAAACACAACACAACATCGCAAAACAGAACAAGTTTCGACTGTGTAAAAATCTAATTCGACGTGCCACAATTCATTGTGGTATTTGACGAAAACAGTGCAATATCATGTTTTGCCATGCAGTGTCTCTTAACTTATTACAGCTCTCAGAGCGCCTAAATCTAATCCTTAAGATAATGGTATATCGACCCGGGGGTAAGTTGGGGGAAGAATACGTAATGTAAACATAGGACACGCCCACATTTTGGTCTCTACCCAAAGTGAATAACTCGCCTCAGGGTAAGTCAGGGAAGAATAATCACCACAGGGGAGAATACACTTAAGTGAAAAGTACAGTCCAAGAGCTTGAAAGTTGACCTTCACTAGTGTTTCAGTAGTAGATTTTTATAATGTGGTTAACAGACATTTTTGTTTTTTGCAGTTAGCTGAATTAGGAAGGACTGTGGACCTCTCCGTCTGTCTGTATGAATATATTTCTACCAATAATTATTTGACTGCTATTATGATTAGCTCTTCAAGCAGTGGACTTTGCTATCTCTGATTCAAAATGATCATTAATTATCCAAGAGTATACGTGAAACATTTCATCAACAGATTGCACACTGTGGGTAAATTCTGCTTGAAAAATATAGCTGGAGACACACTTACCGGCAGGAGTATTAATTAATGAAACATTACACTTAGATGCTGTTAAGAACTCCAGCCTCTGCCTTATTGCCATACAGGAGTTGTTCTATATCTGTATGAGCTAAGCCTGTCATAATGAAGAGCTGACCTCTGCACTAGATACATACCACTTCTTGGAAATTGGATTTCCAACTGCATTGACTATAGGCAATTTCTTTCACATTCAATCATATTAAATGAATTTTAAGGCAAAAAAAATCTTAAGAAAACTACCAATACTTGAACAGAGCTGTAATATAGTGAAAAAGAAAAACGCCAGCACAACAAAGACTGTAATACTGCTCAAATTACTATTAACTACAAGTAGCCTGCATGCATTAATCAGCAATACTGCTGTTTATGTTTTTTGGCTTGCTAGTAATCTTGAATACATGAAGTATAATTTACAGACTTGACAATAAAAACAAAAAAAATCTTGAGTCAGAGAAGTTAAAAAAAAAAAAAAAAAAGACCATGATGAATCATGACTAAACCAGACAGCAGGTGGTCTTGGACACAAGACTTTTGGAAGCACTGCAAGACATTCGTTCAGGTTCTTCATTGGTGATGTGCTCAGCTGAGTGGACAAAATGACAAGCGAGAGCAGGATTGATGTTTGAATAAACAGCATCTTGCATCAACACAGAATCTTCTAATAAAGATATCAATTAAAGTAAATAAACACAGTGATGCATGAATAACCGAGTTTAGCCAGGAATAATAAACTAAACAGACGCAAGACATTACATGATGTCTAGACAATTAAATATTACATAACGTCTTTGCACTGATACTGAGACCTGCAAAAGCAGTCTGTGGCCCTAAAACAAACAGAAATAGTTTAAATGGTCCAAGAGCTGATCCTACAGAGCAGCCTATAATGTCACTGGACTCCTTGACCAACCTGTTTGGTCTTTCAGTTACTCATGTGCTGCGTAGCCAATCTCATCTTTGAGCTTGGGGAAAATCTAGAGCAAAGCTAAACTGAGGGGCAGTACAGCCAGTGTGGCATTAGTGAGATGACACCTGCTGTCCTCTCAGGACTACGGCATCACCAAAGCAAGCTTGAAAAGCTGTGAGATTAAAACGGCTCGACTAGGGGGAGCTGATGACAGCAACGAGGGTTTTGTTGTTGATATCAACATCTAACAATGCAGTCAAAATCAGAGCTGATATTGGGCCAGCGAAGAAGATGTCGAATGCTCCATCCCTCCATTTAACTTCCATGACTGTTTATTCAATACAGGGTCACAGTGAGACTGAAGCTTATCCCAGAAAGCAACTCAGACAGGAAGCCAATCCAGGTCACACATTATGGACAATTTAGAGATGCCAATTTCCCGAAACAACGGCTTTGACCTGTGGGAAGAAACCTAAGTACCCAGAGGAAAACACACACACACACACACACAAACGTGGAAAGTATGTGAACACCACACACGCAACCACGGGCAGAAATCTAGGAGGTGTGAGGTTACAGTGGTAACAACTTAACCACTGAGCCACCTTGAGCCGATTACTCCACTACACCAAATTAAAAATGAATAAAACATTACCATCAATGCACCCACCCTCCGAAAGTTAATCCAATAGAGGGTCGCGGATAAATAAACACATGAATTATGAAATTCAAGATGTACACACTTTCTCTGGAGTATTTGTTCAACCTATTTCCCTAATAATTCAGACAAACAGGGCGCTTATCATTTTGTAAAATTAACGAGAAATAGCCTACATCAACACTACGACTATGCTAGAAATTGACCCGGTCACACTATTCGGCGCCCCTTGAGAAGGTGTGACCCTCTTTCGCAGTATAGAGGAGGCACCAAGGTGTAGCTAGCAAAAAGACAGAACCATGGGCATCTCATGCAAAGTGTATCGCTAGTCGACAGAAACACCTTTCAGCTCAGGTCCGAAACTGAAAACGCACGACTTCAGCCAAGCCACTTATAACCTTAACAAATATTCCCATATATTATTCATTTATTTATCTATTCCAACATTGACGGCTTTAATTAAGGGGCTTAATTGAGAGGCTCGCGCGGCGACGTGCTTTTCAGCATGCGATAATTAATTCATATCAGACAATCATTAATGAATGCTACCTTTTTTTTTTATTATTGCTGCGTCCCTGAGTTTTAATTGCCACGCTCCTCTACCTCTTGACGCGACGTGTCAATGCTGCGGCTTTAAACATTCAGTCAAAGAAAATCTGTTTCGCTAAAGTCACGGCCCTGCAAAAGCACGTTAATCTTGGATTTCGTTGTTTTTAATGGTATCTATTTATACAGTAACGGCGAGAGAAAGGAGTCCGACAAATCGTTCGCTTATGGAGACGTACAGTAGCTTTTGTGCTGCGTGTTCTGCTCGCGCTGTCGCGTGCAGAATTAGCATATCAAAAGGTTTTTGGACACTTCACTGGTATGTAAATACCGCGCTTTCTTAGCTATTTTTCCAATTTGCATGACAAGCCAGGTTTATTTTTGTATTATCCCCCGGGTGGGTTTCTTATGGTGTAAAAATAACCATAAAATTCGGATGGACGGATTACCCGTGACATCAATAAAAAAGGATGATGCGACTGCTTAGAATCCCAATGTACAATGTCAAGGGTAACTTCAGAAGACACTCTCACCCTTACTACGCCAGCCAGTCATCAATATTCTCATTTAAATGCAATGAATCAGGACAATTGTCATTAATGGAGAAAAAGAAATGATGAAAATGATGAAATTACATGACCAGATGGAACCTTACTTATCCGATCAAACAACCAAACCATTTTAAAATGCAGTCATTATATGCTAAGGCTTCTTATCTGTACGATTTCACCTCTGGAACAGCTATGGCAGTGCCAGAGTCGGCACAACTGTACCTTCCAAAGTTTACACAGCGTGTCTGCAGGAAGCCGCGGTGATTCATCATGGATGAAATTAATTAGAGAAGCAGACTAACTAAGTCACCCTCCCTCTGCCTGTGTCCTTGGTTTGTGTTTAAAATACATGTGAGCTAGAGAACCATGTAAAAAGACAACCAGAAACTGACGATAACAAATATTTGAGGTGGGCCAAATACAAGACAGAGATATAGGCTACTTTTTCATGGAGAGCCTTTCAGTCGATTTGGCTTGAACTCATCCAGTTCTTGTGTTATTTCTAAATGGCTGGCACCTCAAGCAGCGAAGCTTTCAGAAATCCAAGATTCGAACCCGAGCCACATTCTTACAGCCAAGCCCGTGCTTCAGTCTTTCACACGGCTGAAGTTCACTCCGACAAACACAGACGTAATTAATATTCCAACCTGCTTAATGTCCTTAATTTGGCTTTAAAGCGGCAAGGATATTAGGCAGGCCTCTGTGTAAATAAATCAATCAAAATTTCAGGGTTTTTAATAGGATTCCTGGCGTTTAACTGAACTTTGATGCATGAAATGTCACTTTTGAAGTGTATACACAGCGTACTTTCCTTTGCTCACATAAAAATGAAAAGAAGCAAAGAAATGCTTGAGCTGGGGAAAAATGATGAGCTTTCAGACTGCCCTCTTTTGCATGCAAATCATATCTGAATTTCTTATTAGCATAAATGCATGAGGAACTCTAAATGCTTTTAATTTCCAATCTCAGCGAGCAGAGGAGTAATTTGTCACTGTCAGGGTGAAAATCTAAAAGGGGGGGGGAGGGAAGCCAAGGACTCCATACTAAATTGGAATCATATAAAAATTTTTGATTTGCTAATTGACTGATGCGTGGTTCAGTCCAGCTGCCTTGAAGGTGTAAATACTTCCAAGCCGAATTCAGGAATGAAAAGGCGTGAGGCGAAAACGTGAAATGACGTGACAGCCTGACTGACCAGAGTTCCACTCGTGAGCAGAAGCAAAACTTGGCATCCTACGACTTTCGCAGTCAAGATCTGCATCTGCAGTCCCTTAGGGTATCAGAGGAAAAGGGAAGAACAGTCAGATACTGATCTTTATTTTCAACAATAGCTGGATGGGTAGGTTTATGTCTACATTACCCAGGCTGTCGTTGGGCATGTATGTCGTTGTTTTATGGCACATGCAGAATTACAAAAGAGGTCCTATATAAATGCATACATTATTAGCATACCTTACTTATAGTCTTGCAGCTATTCTGTTTTATTGGTATTATGAGCTTAAGTAAACAATGAAGAAGCATGATATTAAAATAAACACCGGATGGGTGAAGTATTGGGATGAGATGAACCTCTGAAAATGGGCATGGTGGAAATGAGTACCTCCTGTCAAAAAAAACACACTCAGGAAAAAAAGAATGTAAGGTCAACAATTACAAAACATAGAACAAAAATGGAATAGACACAATGCAATATTTTACACAGTGTTGCTCTGAGCAACCAAAACAACTGCCCCCGAATTTCAGTGTTAAGGTTTGTAAGTTTAATCAATAAAGTATTTTCATGGTGATGAAAGTCAGAGAAAATGGACTTCTCATTGAAACACGCAAAGTGGTCTGTGTTGTCCAGACGGTCAGAAGTCCCATAGTACAGGGTGGCTGGTGAGTTACTTTGCCTCAAGCATTCCTACAAATGACTTTTCTGAATGACAAGAAGGGGATAAACATGTAAAGATCACACTTACTCTCCACTAGGTGACTTGGTGCCTGTCCTTATGCCATGACAAGGCTGTGTTCCTCTACTCTCTACACCTCCCCGTTTCCTCGGGGCAAGACAGTCTGCTCACAGGGTTTTTTTTTCATATAACTCCGCTATCTCCAATTCAGAGGAAGACACATTCCAGAATTCAGCACAACAGCACTTTAAGCTCTGCCCCGTACCTACGGCGGAACGTGGTGAGAGACAGGTCAGTGTGTTAAGAGTATTAAAATCTACCCAGTCACCTAGACAGAAAACAGCTGAGCACTGAGAGAATCCTCAGAGATCATGGCCTGCCACTGCAGTGAGACATGATCCTTCACTACATCGGGTCTCGGAGGAAGCAGACATGTGTCAGCTCAGTGGAAATAAAATCTCACGGCTGACAGATACGTGTGTGTCTAGACGACACCAGTGTGCTGTCAATTCTTCAGCATGGATAATACAGCGGTTAAAACACATGCTCTGAATGTGATATTAAAGCAGTACCCGTGTATAGCCTCTATACTTTACCATAGTAATTTTACTATATAAATTCATGTTAAATATTAGTCAGTATATTCGATATACCCAGATATGCAGTGTTCACATACTGCACTGCTTCAGAATAATTTAAAGATAATTTCATATTGAAAGGCACTGGATATATTGCTGCTGTTGCTCCTATTTACATTCAGCAGCCTACCAATATGAATGTAGATTTTCTGTTTACGCCTTGCAGTAACAAATTACATTTCCAGTAACTAAATATACCTTAAGTTAATAAATACATGTAAGAACTTAATATTTCTTGAAAAAAAAAAAATCATTAAGCATTTTTATGAATAGCATTTTAAGTTAAGCTCTGGCAGCTTGTTTTTTTTTTTATTTCAGTACGAATGCAGCTTGCTCATAAACATTATTATATGATTTCATTTCTTTCTTAAGTGAGGTGTGCACACTATCTGTTTTTGAAAAACGTGCATGAAATCCTGAAAATATAAGTGAAGGTTTTCAAAAGAGCCGATTCTGTGTGGAGCATTGTAGATCATCTCACCTCTTAATATCATCTGCCTTTGAGCTTTTCATGAAAGGGCTACTCCAGCCTTGACTTGTTTTGTTCAGAGAGTGTCGGAATGGGCAGACCGCCGTACCACCATTTCAATTTAGTGGACGTCACAGAAATTAGCCAAACACTTCAAGAATGTATAGTTGTATCAACATGCAGTCTTAAGTGGTTTTACAAAAGAAGCACTAGAGATACATTTAGTAAGCTTAGTATTTAAACTATACTGATCTAAAGAGCTCACAGAAACGTTATCTTTAACCTTTCACAAAAAAGAGCTTCCTTTCTAGAATTGGTGCAAAGCAACACTGCCCTCTAGTGTGTGGCCTTTGGTAACAAAAATTGAAAACATAACTAGACTATTGAAAATCAAATTACCGCTGGAGCGCAGATTCAGCTTTCTCAACATATTTAATAATGCATATGTCCCACGACCCGCCCCACGGCCTGACCCATTTATTATAACCTTAATGCAGACACTTCTGCCAGCCCTGGACTTTGTCAGAAAGGAAGTGACTGGCTCTACAGTTAACATGTACAGGTAGGTTCCCAGGATCCTGCGGATTATTACCGTCAATATTTCTGCCATGTCTAAAATCCAAAAAAAAAAAAAAAAAAGAACTTTCAGAACTTACACTGTTCATAATTGTTTGTTAAATTTTATAACTAGATCACTCTCTTTAATAGGTTTTATGCACCTATGTTCATGACATCCACTGTTAGGTATCAGAAAGAGACATTTATGTCTTTGCACGTAAAAACTGGCCTAAGGAAGGCATTTCATACAAGCCCTCCACCTTTAGGAGTTCTTGCAGATGCACAGCAGACAGCAATTTTGGGTCACTGGGTACAAATCATTGACTTTGTGTGCTGTGTGCTGACTAATTGAGGCAAGATTATTAAATGGACAGCTGACATGCGACCTATATGGAGTAACGGTAACCTGCATCAGACACACACACACACACACACACAGAAGGTGCTCCCTGGCAGAGCGTTATAGCAGGCCTTACCAGACCAACCACGAAAATCTAGCCATCCAGACACCTGAACGTGAAAACAGGGTTTCCAGTGACGTATCGCAAGGATGAACAGGTTCGCAGGAAATTAAAGGCAGTGCTGATGGCTTCCACATTCCTGAGCCTAAGGAGGATGGGGGGAGGAGTTAGCTCAGTTACAGTGGAGACCCTACCTGACTGACAGCATATGGTGCAGGTGAAATGTGCAGCTACATTTTCCCAAATGCGAGTATAGCACAGTAGCATAATAAACCTCAGCACGTGAGACAGGCTGCGACTTGATCAACGCAATGCGTTTGATCAAATGCGTCATTCTGACCCTAGCCAAACATGTCAAATTAACATCTATGACACCAGCAGCCTACAAAAACATTCCCACATTATAAAATTCCCCACCAGTAAGAACACAATACAGTGGAGTGACAGCTAGCAAGTCTGGGAGGAACACAGATTTCAGATAATGATTTCCTCATGTCTAAAAGAGGAATTTAAAAGCAAACGCATGCATGATTCTTACAATGTACAACAGTGAGATCCATTTTATGAACTGGGCAAACATTGGTTATTAAGAATACACTGCAGAACTCAGCAGGTGGGAAGGAACATGAGCGCCAGGTTCACATGTGGACAAAAATCAGTTGGTCTCAAACCAGACAGCCCATTTACACAGGCTGTGGCTTCTTTTAAAGAGGCAGTACTTTGTGTGAAGTACAGTACACATTTTCAATATAACATATTATGCCCCCATAATCAGTATATATATACACACAATTGCCACTTTATTATGGTCATCAGGTCCTTCAAACAGCAAATCATTTAGCTTCAAATCTATATACACAGCATATAAAAAGGGTGAAGAGGGTCAGTATGCAATGAAAACACAGGCTGGACCCAAGTGCAGAGCCAGGTTCTTTGTTCACAGTCAAAGGACAGGTGGGGTCAAAACCAGAATTGACGAGATTTCCGAAAGCCAAAGCAGTATCTGAAGACACAGTGGAGGTGACAGACAACAGAGGTCAAAATCCAGACATTGGCAGTCAGCACCGTAAACAAATCCGAGACGAGAGGCAAAAACCAAGAACTATCAGCAGTCATACACAGGCAGGCAGACAGGGAGGGAGGGAGAATCGCTCAGTAACAGCAATAACACACAATACCTCATAGTGAGGCAAGGCAACTTCCATCTCTTTAAGGGTTGCTGAGTGGTACACTGCTGGTGATGCAAAACGAGGGTAAGCTGGGCGTGGCTAGCTTGTGGCAGGTGTTGGGTGTGGTTGGCTTGGTGTGGGCGTGACACAGTTACTGCATGGCTAAGCATTAGAATGGCTGAGACATACGATCAGGAGATTTTAAAGGCAGTACAGTTGTTGGTACCATATGTGGCTTCTAGCATCTCAGAAACAGTCACTGTCCTGCATTTTCAGGTACTATGGCTAGTAAATTTACGTGAATGGTGCGATGAACAAAAAGCATCCAGCCAACAGCAGGTCTGTTGACAAACACCTTGGTGATGAGAGAGGTCAGAGAATAACCAGGCTCATTAAAGCTAACAGGAAGGCTACAAGTGCAAGAACAACAGCTCAGTATAACAGAGATGCGCAGAATGGGATCTCAAAACATTCAAATCATTGACTCTTGTAGCAGTTCTAGAGGCCAAAGAGGATTCTACCAGGTTCTGTGCAGGCATGTCTAATAAAGTGGCTCATGAGTGTATATCTTCAAACAACATGTGTCCTGTAATCTACAGCAAATGTTTCAAGCTTTTGATTTATACCTGTTCAATTTCAAATGCAATTGGAATTACAGAATAATCGGGAAAAAAAAAAAAATCTGGCTACATCACTGATGTAGCCAGTATGTACAAAAATTTAACCAAAACTCCACGAAGAATAAGGTGATTTTGCTTACAATAAAGAACATCCAAACTGCATTACATAGCAACTGAGAACGTTTAGTCAAAGTGAAACAGCAATGACAATGAGGATTTTTACAACTCAGTATCTACTGTTGAACAGTGAACCAGAATGAAAACATAACAGAAGTCAGATGACCAGTATAACCTGCACCATCAAAATTGTACATTAAACGTCTTCATAATGGTGGACAAGGTGGAGCCGTATCACTCTGTTTGCCTGAATGTACACGCTCCGCCTTCAAAACCCAGATGACCAGTAACGGTAATAAACCCCTTAGTGTTAGTTTAAAACACACCATATTATACAGTAGTCGTTTAGCTAATTAAGATGGATACCCCCAATCGCTGTTAAAAGTATATGTCAGGTTTTAATGTTCCACATGAGGTTAGAGCTCATGAATGGACCTATTGGGATGGGTCCCCATGATATCGGCTGCCCGGTCCTCCTAATCTCCATTTCGATATCATCTGAAGCTTCTTGCTAAGAGGAGTTTGTCTTTCACAGCCTTTTGGAGCCTTGAAGTCTGTCCTGCTTTGGGACTCACTGATTGGTCCACTTGTTGGTTCAGTCATTTTTAGTATTCCCTGTTTAAAAATTACCACTAAATATAGTAATTGTTAATTTAGCTTAAAATTAGATTACATAAAGGACAACCAGTTACTTAGCTGCATATCAATAACAACATTACCAATGAATTCCACTGACAAGGTCGTCTGTTACCATGGATACAGTACAAAACCTTTGAAGATGAGATATTGCTTTGTGTTTTTTTGCGCACCGCCAGCTAACTTACTGTGAAAAATATCCTTTTAATTACTATGTTAGGACAGCCAGTCAGCTATCAACAAAATTATATCGCCGCTTCTGTGGGTTTGTCAATTACGGACAGCTGTTTTTAAAAATCTCAGTGCTAATTTGTAGGCCTAATTTGTGTAATATCCAGGATCAATCTACCCGGGTCAAGGTTAATCAGCTTTCTGATTGCCTGAAAGTTAAACGGAGATTATCATAAAAATGTAATTGTTTGTAAATAGCTTACCTTATGTGGAAGCTAACTACTTACATGTATTATCTTACAAGTAAATGTCCTAAGACAATCTATATATCTTAGTTGATAGTACTTTCTTATCATGTTTCATTAAGTGTCCTACAATTAAAATAAATTAAAATAAATCAAATAATGAAAGAACACGAAGGAGCGCCTAAATGTGCAGCTGGATAGTCACCACCAGAGGGCGTAGTTCTACATTCTTTTGTAAGTTCAAGGGCCCGGGGTACATAAGCGTGTGAGCCGATATTAGTAAAGGACAGTAGGATGGGTCTGAGTGCTGCGGTGAAATTGATTGAGCAGTACGTCATTATGAACTTTATCATCAATGAAGGATTATCGGTTTTAATGGTGGTAAGTACTCTGTGATAAATTTTAAACTATAATTTTGTTTTTAAACTATAGTTCACAACCGAAAGGTTTGTACATGCTTTACTAAACTCAGTTCTTACCTTTGCCCCAAAACAATAAAGCAGGGTCACTTAAGTAATCTTGTAAAACTGTATTATAATTGTAATAATAATAATAACAACAACAACAACAACATACATTACCAAGTGTGCCAGTTATACATTATGTGATTCCAGCTGTGGTCTTTCCATTTTACTAAATGTTAAATGCTTCCTCAGTATTTATTAGAGTCGACGTGGGCAGAATATGCAGTTGTGTTGTCACATTACAGACGTGTCACTCATACACCTAAGAGTGACATTGCTGGCGTGTCCTCTGTACTTGTGTAACGTCCCATTTTATATGAACTTAAGAGAAATTCAATTCCAAATTACACACTTCCATTGCTGTTGTTACAGGGACATTTTCAGCTTTTGGGATTGTGGTATTCCTATGTTTTTTTCTAAAACAGCTGAAATATACAGGTTTATGTCAATGTAATAAAATCATCCCATTATTTATATTTAGTGTTTAGGGACAGTTAAAAGAGGGATTAGAAAAACAATCTGTCGACATTGCCTGATTTTCGACCAGGATGATAACCCACAATGTGTTTAGATCTCGGGACCCGAGGTGGATTGTCCTAAAGGAACCTGCCATTTACCTTGTTCTGCTGTTTTTTTTTTTTTTTGCCCCGTGGCAGATCCTACTGCTGGGACTCAACACTGCCGTGTTCACAGTCACTTTTCTCTATTACAGCAGAGAGGAGGCTTTTTCTTACACGCGTGTCATGCTGGGGGTCAGTACCAGTGACTCTAAATGATTCACCTGGGAAATATGATTCTGTCATTTCAATATTATTGCTCATCGTTTCGATTCCTTGCGGTCTTTCTCTCTTCCCCCGTGTAGTCAGGTCTGGCTTTTGCTCGAGCGTCTGCGATGTGCCTGAACCTGAACTGCATGGTTATTTTGCCGCCCGTCAACCGAAACCTCATCTCCCTCCTGCGTGGCTCCTGCACTGTGAGTGCCACCTCATCACGGTGCACGTGGGCCTGCCAATGAATGAATAACTCTCCCGGGAGGTGGTGACCTCTGTCCCTCTCATTTCCCTCGGTGCAGAAGCAGAGCATTAAGGAAGCAGTTGGACAAAAGCATCACTTTTCACCGCGTGGTTGGCCACCTGCTGGTGTTTCACTCGGGTAGCTAACATTTCCATACTACTGCGCATTCAAGTCCTAAAGGTCTAAATGGCAGCGAGAATCAAACACTGCTAATGTATCTTCAAACCCTGCAGTCGTCCACATCGTTGCCCATCTCTCTAACATTGAGATGTACTATGAGAGCCAGTCGACTGAAGTGGAAGGGCTGCTGCTCAAACTTTCCAGCCTAGGAGACGGGCTCAATGAAAGCTTTCTGAACCCCATCCGCACTTACAACACTGTGAGTGAGGTGGGGGATGGGAAAAGGGACATGTCGCTCATTTTTTGCTGAGATCTTTTCTGATACTGCTTCACACTGTCCATCTCACAGACGCCTACGAAGGAGGTTCTGGCCAGCATATCCGGACTCTCTGGACTGGTCATCACAGTGGTCCTGGTTCTGATGGCCACTTCATCCACCGAGATGATCAGGCGCTCCTCTTACGAGGTGTTCTGGTTCACCCATCAATTCTTTGTGGTTTTTCTGGTCGGGCTGGTCGTTCATGGCAGTGGGTGAGTATTTTGTGCGGCCCCGGCAGTATGAGGGTTACCTCGTGACAGGTAAACGTTTTTTTATTGCGAAAGACAAATTAGAAAAGACTGTCTGTGTCTCGCCAGGCACACAATCAGTTGCTCTTAATTGGTCAATTAAATATCTAACTGGATTCTGTTCAGACATGTCAAGCTTACACAAAAACACTGTGAGCCCATCGTCACTGCTTGGCTGCTGGTTAACTACCAGTTCTCTGTACTTTAGGGGCATCGTCCGTGGACAGATTGCTGAGAGCCTGCTGATGCACAATGTCTCCTACTGTCGAGAGCACTTAGAAGAGTGGGGGGCCGTGGACAAGTGCCCCCTGCCTCACTTCCAAGGCAGTGACCCAGTGGTAAAGAGAGCATGTGTCACTAGCCAATCAGCTCTTCAGGAATTCTGAAAGGATTAAAGGAGATGTTAAAAATGTTTGAAATTTTTAATACATCAGCCATGCTGGTCAATGTGTAACACAAATGTCAACGGTTTTATATCCACTAGGGTCCAGGCTGCTATAACTTTCAGCAAATTACTAAATCTGTATTGCTCCATTAAAATGACTAAGAATGTTTAAGAATGTAACTTTGGACAAAAAATGTCAACAGAGCAATTTAATATAATCATATCATAACTAAATGCATAAGAAATAGTACCACTTTATCTTTTTCATTGTTGTATTTGATAAATAACAACATGTAGGCTACATTTTTTATCTTCTAGGTCTAAAGCCTTCTCCACATTCTCTCACTTTTCAGTCATGGAAGTGGGTTATTGGCCCATCCTTCCTGTACATCTGCGAACGAGTCCTGCGTTTCAGTCGCTCCTTACAGCCCGTGGACATCATTAAAGCAAGTTCTCCGTGATTGTGCTTCTGCGAGCCGTTGTCTTGTTTCCATGGGGTCAGACACCGCGGCATGCCTGCACACGGGGCTGTTCACAGGTCACGGTTTGGCCCATGTTCTGGTGAAATCCAGAAGCTTCAGAACCCACAAGTATTTCTGTCAAGAACTTGATTTAAATGTAGTTTGAATTTAATTCTGTTTTGGTTCGAGTGATAATACCGTATGCATGAGCAGTTCCTACTGAATATCTGTTCTGGACGTTAATTCTGAGCTCAGATGATTCTGGTTATGAAAATATAATACCAGGAACAAAAACCAAGCCCTACTCAGACACCAGCACGTTTCTTAGCACTGGTAATGTAGTGCTGAATAAAGCAAAACATTGTTTTGTAGCTGTCACTGTTTCTCAGTGCAGGGTGCATAGAGTGACACTCCATGTGACTTGTCCCATTTTCCCGTGGAGGTAGTGACTCACCCGTCAAACGTGGTGGAGCTGCAGATGACCAAGCTGGGCTTCCGGATGGAACCAGGCCAGTATGTATACCTGCAGTGCCCCGCCATCGCCCCCCTGGAATGGCACCCCTTCAGCCTGACCTCGGCCCCCGAGGAGGACCACTTCAGCGTCCATGTGCGCGTGGCGGGCGACTGGACAGCCGCCCTGCATGCTGCCTGCACCGGCCACCGGGGGGACACACGGTCTCTCACTCTGCCTCGGCAAGTTCCGGCGTGGTGTTTTCGCCACATCAGGCGATGGGCTTCTGTGACTGACGACCGGCATTGCCATTCATGGGAGGGAGGGCTTTGTCTCACTCTTCACGTTTTTCCCATATTCTGCCCCGTTGTTCCCCCAGCTTGGAAGTGGACGGCCCCTTTGGCTCGGCCAGCGGTGACGTGTTTCGGTACAAAGTCAGTGTATGCATCGCGGCGGGTATCGGAATCACTCCGTTTGCTTCTGTCCTCAAGTCACTCTGGTACGAGGCCTTGAATCCCAGTAAAGCCATGAAGCTCCAGAAGGTAAATAGGAAGAAATCTTCTAAATCCAGGTCCAAATGAATGACAGAAGTTTAGAGATTGGATGGATGAAATGTCATGTCGATTAAAATACACGTTGAGGTCTTGTGTGATCTGTACCATGTTAGACACAAAATTACGATAAAGAGCAAATCGTCTGTGAAGTGCAAGTACTGGTAATCATAGAAGACGTCAATATATTCTTGAGCTGTGCCTTTAAATCCATGCAAGCTCTACTTATTTTGGATCTGTCGTGACATCACTGCCTTCGAGTGGTTCCGGGACCTCCTGCTTGCACTGGAAGCTGACACGATGGGCAGGGGGTGCCTCATCAGTTTCCAGATCTACCTCACCAGCTGGGACGATGCTCAGGTACACCAAGAAGTGTCTTCACTCCTCACTACCAGCAGCCGACCTCGATCTGACCGGAGCCTTCATTTGTGGCCTTTTCAGGCACGCTACATCACCGTGCACCGTGACTCCCAGAGAGATGCGGTGACCAGCTTTATGGCAAAGACCTTCTTCGGCAGGCCCACCTGGGACCAGGAGTTTCGAAGCATTGCAGACTCTCATCCTGGGTAAGGCACAAAGGACAAGAAGCCAGATGTCCTTCAAGGCAAGGCAGAGAATTTAGGTGTCGGAGATGAAAAAATGGGTTTATATCTCATAAAAAATAATAACAATAAACTCTATGTTGTTATTATTATTGTGCTGATACAGAGCCTGTCCTGGAAAGCATGTGTCCTTAGATAGAATATCAGTCCTTATCAGAGTGTGTGCACACACACAGTCCCACAAAGAAATGCCTCTTTGTTACATTTTCCCGCACAATAAAATTGTCCAGAACAGGAGAAAGTCCATGTAAAAGTCTAGAAAATGTGCAAAGCTTGCTGACGCTGAGCTACATATCAACTTGAACCCTGAGCAGAGCACTTCCTGCTTGGCCGCATCTCTGTGTGCCTGCTGGCTGCATCCGAAGCCACTTAAAATGTCCCCTATTTGTGTATTTTGGTGGGGTGCTTTAGGGTAAGTATCCTACTGAAGGACCCTCTGGACACTCGAACCTGCAGGCTTCTGGATGGGAGACTGTGTCTTTGACAGTCCTGCTCCATGTAAAATTACGATTGCAAGGAATGGAACTGGCAGTGATAGTTTAAAATGTGCACACTCGATGTGCGCTTGCATTTAGCAATGTAAATCATCAGACCCTGGAGAATTACACCCAACACAAACAGACCCCCTGCCCAAAATAAAGGGGATCTACAGGTGTGGGGTGGCAACACAATCCAGGCCTTGTTCTGAGGCTCCAGCAGTCCTCCACGTGGAGGGGCCCTCCCATTGGATGGAGAGAATGATCAAAGCATTTTGCTCCTGGAATTTCTGATCAGCCTCAGATACAGGCATGCCATTAGGAAGGAGGCTCAACAGTATTCAATTAGTACATACTCTCACCTCAAAAGACAAAGAAAAGTGTGGAATGCTGCACTCTGAGGGGGCTAAAATTTGGCCTTCTGTTGATGCACCAAGCATGTCGTCTAGACTATCTTTGTGAGGGCTTGGTAGCCTTGTAGGACCTAGAGAAAATACATGTCGTTTAGTACTGCTATTCTACTTAATGATACTGTTCCTGTAAGAGCTGTACAGTTTACGTTGGATACGTTTTTGCTTCAATAACGAGCATGTAGAAGAAACCGATGCACGAAAAAACTGTTAGTCACTACAAGCAAATATCCGAAGGTAAGGAGAAAGCCACCTACAAGCCTTAATTAAATCGGAAGTCATTTTTCAAACGATCGCTTTTTCGAGACACCAAAAGCGCCGGGCGAGGATCAGAAAAACAAGAAAGAAGTTATCGCTAACAGATGCACAACTCAAATCAGAAAATATCAAATGAGGGATATGGTTTTGGTAGTAAGAAGAAAATGCCCTGCACTTCTGTGCATGTATAATTTTTGCATGGCCATATTGTCGTTGGCGTTGTTAGGCCTAGATGTGGATTTGGTGAGCGGTACAAATAGGATAGAGGCAGGGATGTGAAATGGATGTGCAGGGTAACTGGATGGTAGCAGGAGAGGAGGAGTGATAAGAGCCAGGTTCTTCTACATGTTCCACAGAGCTTACATATCCTGGATCACATGACCCAGACAGACAGCAAGAGGAAAGGACAGCAAGGAAAGGACTGAAAGATAAGTCCTGCTGAAGCTACATTTTATATATGTACTTATTTTTCCGGTTGGTTGCCATAGCAGCAGCATTGGTGTGTTCCTGTGTGGACCCAAAGCCCTCTCCAAGGTCATCCAGAAAATGTGCAGTGGCCACTCAGCTCCAAAACCGCAGGGAGTGCAGTTCCACTTCAACAAGGAGAGATTCTGACAGTCCGACGAGGAAGCGCCTCTGTTCTGTTTTTCATGATTCAGCCTGCAAATTACGTGCATTCTGCAACGCTGTAGTGCTTCAGATAAAAGGCTAGTGTAAATGTGCCATAACATTCTGTCTTGAACATTCATTAGTCTGGATTTGTCTAGGAGAAGAACGTAATATGGATTGTAAAACTGCATGAAAATAATAGCATGAATACATGGATATGTTAATGTTATGTAAAGGTGAATACTCACAAAAAAAGGGTTTTTAACCTGCATGAAAAACTGAAATTGTAATGATAATTTATCCTCATTCAATCAAAGACAACGTTATTGTATCTTCAGACATGTATGTCACATGATTCTACCATGTATTTGTTCAGTTTATAAAAGTGACTAAACTCATATTTTATTTAACGTTTATTTTCAACAGATACAATTTTATAATGAAATACCTTTTCCAGCGTGATTCTTTACACAATGAGGCATGATAACACTTAGAATAGAAAGCCTTTACTGTCACTGTAAAAATTACAACGACATTAGGTTTTACTTGATGCGTGTACTTACTGTATTGTTTGATTTAATATATTCATAATTCTCCGTGTTTTGCAATATAATTGTGCTTTTATTATAGATGAAAGAGTGACTTATACAAAGACAGTAGGTTTTGTTTCATTTTCACGTTTCACTCAGTAGCCAGTTTAGTAGGCACAGCCGTTTTGTTACCGTGGTGGTTCTAGCAACCTACAAACGGTCAGCTTCCTGGGATTTTCACACACTGGGGTGTCTAGAATTTACAGAGAATGGTACCATAAACTAAGGAGAAGCAGTCAGGGGCAGCTCACATAAGACCTGCCAGAGGTACCTAATAAGGCAGATACTGGTATATATTTAACAAAATGTCATACCTCCCTCTAGCGGTCTCTGAACGTCATTACCCGTCGCTAGTTTAGACCCGCAAGGCCAAACGGAAGTCCCGCCCTTCTTTAGTCGATTGGTTTATTAAATCTTTAAGGCGATTGGATAAACGTATGTCAGTTGAGTGTCGTTTTCTCTTACAACCGGAAGGTCGTCATCGCGGTGAGAAACAAGTTACTGTGTGTTCTTGGATTTAGCAGCTTTTTTTATTTTTTATTTTTGTGCGCATGTTGATTGAAGATTGTTACAAAATATGAAATTCTCGCTAGGGTTATGTGTGTTATGTTATAAGTGCGAGGCAGTTTTCGGGGCTTCACTACCTCATGTGGTGCCGTTGTAGTTACCGTTAAGCAGTTAAGAGTTCAGTTGATTGGCTCTAACGAGCCAAGAAAAAGGTTTGGTTTAATTGCTACCACCTTTGTAAAGGTAGTCAGTTAAGGACTCTTACTGGTAGTGTTTCATTACTGCAAAACATTTGCATGACATCGGCTCTTCTCCAGATTTACGCACGGCACAGTTGTCTTTCCTTCTAACTCGCCAGCTACACTGGCAGTAAAATTATGATGTAAGGCTTATTATTATTATTATTATTAACCGCCACTAACTTAATGTTGCACAAAGCAACACTGTTGTCTAATGAACATAATCTCGCAAAATGTGTATTTGTGTGGCCATAGATCAGTTCATATTTGAGCTAATGAATGCATCGGTTAATCTTTGACTAAAATGGCCTATTTTCACATGTCAGTAGCGTATGTGCTCCATAAGTCCGTATAGCATGCAGAATGTAAAAAGACACGTTTGATTAAGCCGTGTAGTTGCTGGAGTTTACCGCGTGGGGGCGACAAAGGTACGCTGTTGTTCATAATTGTTTTAAGTCTTAATTAATCTTATTATGCCAAGCATTCGAAACTGCATATGTCCTATTAAAGATTTCAGTAGAAAAGGTCCAAATTTCAATTTAGTGGTTAAAATTTTGATTTAACTAAAATGTATCATGATCACTGGTATATTGAGGATTGGTTTTTAACCTGAAACTCATGCGGTCTTTCTCAGTACTACCTAGCAACAGAGCAGGCAGACACACACACAAACCCCTATTTGAGTATATTCTATACTTTGTGAAAGAAATCCGTACATATTGCAGTTAAACATCACAAAAATGACATGCCAGTGCCACCTGGAAGAATGAGTGCATCACTGTTTAAGGGGTTGAGCAGCAGGTATATGATAATGTAGGAACTGTTTCATTTCATTGTGGCATGAATTTAATCTGTAAATCTGAGGCTGTTATCCACCTGTCTGAAATCAGTGAGGTACAGGCCCCTGGCTCAACAGTCTACTCGTTTACATAATCTGCTCCTTAATGATTCTGACAGGTTAGCTACGTTAAAACGAACGACCATGGCAGCTTCCAGCAAAGCCGTGTCCTTCCGACTGCCCCCTCTGCCGACGATCGGAGAGATCATAAAGCTGTACAACCTGCGGGCGGAGAGGCAACTTTCCCAGAACTTTCTCCTGGACATGAGACTCACAGGTGAGCTGTGCTTTAGGTGTTTAAAAGAACCTTATGAGGACCTAAAGCGACTCCCGCACGTGAAGTTAAAAAAAAAAAAAAAAACACCTTTTTATAAGGTGCATTTACCATCATGGTTGCCTGGAAACGTTTGACAAGACCGTAAGGACCAGCAAGGTAGCAATAAGGTAGGGTGGGTGGAAGGGAATTACCAGAGGACAGCTGAGAACAAATGGTGCTTATTTTGGCGGGGACAGCCTTGGGCCTCCAGGGGTTTATCTCACTGTTAGGCTCCCTGCTTATGCTAATATGCCTGTCAGGAGTGTGAGTAGGTGATGTCAGAACTAGGCTTTAAATTGAGGAACCTGTCCAGTTTCATCCTGAGGTGTCGCTGGCTTAAATGAACACATACTGTCCGGTACGGGGATGCTTTGTTCCTCTGTCGCCTTGACTCCAAAGTCTGTCCTTCATGTTTCCCCGCAGACAAAATTGTGCGCCAGGCAGGCAGCCTGAGGGGCGCCCGGGTATGTGAAGTTGGCCCCGGACCGGGCGGTCTGACCCGCTCCATTCTCAATGCTGGCGCTGCCGACCTGCTGGTGGTAGAGAAGGACGCACGCTTCATCCCAGGCCTGCAGGTAGGGGGTCTTTGTGCCTTACAGGTGCGTGCGGTGGGCAGCGGGAGCTGGCTGCGGTACAGTGTCTCTTGTTTGTCTCCGCTTTGCTCAGAAGGTGTTTGTTCTCATGCTTCAGACTAATACTGGTAAATCACCTTTTTTTTTTTCTTTTTTTTTTTTCCATAGTACACTCTTGGGCCAAAACTTGCATATATTTCCATGCACGTTTGCCTTTGAATGGGCCTTGCATTCTCCTGCTTTAATTCACCTCTTCCACTAACCCTCGCTACCTCCCATTAAGCTGTTTTTAGAACAGGCCATGTAACTACCACTATTCTCAGATAAGATGTGTTGTAGATCACTAGGGATCATCTGCTTCTCTTGTGACTGAACTCGCCAGTCTGGCCGAAAAGCCCTCCATATCAGTCTACTGCCTTATGCTGCACACTGATATGACTGATTTCTGTATTTAGAGCTTTATAGGGTTAATATGAAAATAAGTTTAAAGAAACGGTGTAAACATAAAACATGTTTAAGTATGTAGCTAAAATATTTAAGTTTGCAATTAAAAGTGCTGTTATGTGTTTGAACATTTAAGATCATACTGAAAATGGAGAGTAACGGATGAATCTTTCAAAGTGGAAACACTTTCCAGTTAATTTAGAGTCAGATCTTGTTTAATATGCTTGGATAGACTGAATTTTCTCTCTCAACCACACGACACGCTTAAGTGAGACCTCAGCTCTCTTGAAAGGTTAAGTGAAACGGTCCGTTTTAGTTTGAGTGAATTTACTATCCTGTGTGTGCGTTTCCCCTGGAAGAAAATACAAGAAAAACTGAGGAAGCAATAATACAAGCGAATACTTGCTGTATGGTTTAATCAGTGCTGTTTGCTGTCATGGGAGTTTTCCAATTACTGCCGCCTCGACAAGATGTTGCTGATGTCTAGGAGTGCGTTATCCGCGTTGTTGACACAAGAAGTGTGCTTTAAAAAAAGTGCTCAAAAACTCAATGGCACCTGTGCCACGTCTTCCCCTCCTTCTGTCAGCTGACAGTGTTTTCAGTTTCTTATTTTTTCATGTCTGAGTCTACAGGGCTTTCAGAGTCCTAATAAGCTGTCTTGTTTTGTAGCTTCTCTTGGAAGCCACGCCAGGAAGAATGAGGATAGTGCAAGGTGACATACTGACTTACCGAATGGACAGAGGTTTCCCAAAAAATATAGCCCGGAAATGGGAGGAGGGTGAGTGTCCTGCCGTCGCTGTCTAGTTCAGACTGTCATCCCCGTTCCTCCAGCACTGTGCTATATACAGTACCAGGCTATGTTTAAATCCCCTGCTGCAGTGTTACTGTGACACTTGGTCGTTAAAGATGTGTGTGTGTGTGTGTGTGTGTGTGTGTGTGTGTGTGTGTGTGTGTGTGTGTGTGTGTGTGCCCCCCCCCCCCATTGCCCCAACAGAGCCACCGGACCTGCACATTATTGGGAACCTCCCCTTCAATGTCTCCACCCCCCTCATTGTCAAGTGGCTAGAGGCCATGTCTGACAGGATGGGTCCCTTTGCTTTCGGACGCACGCGACTCACCCTCACCTTCCAGAAGGAGGTGGCAGAGGTCTGTGTTGTGTTGGTTTTTTTTTTTTTTTTTCCCTTTGCCTGCATTTGGTGATGATTGCATCTTGAGAAAGTGCCATGTTATGAAAAGCTGGCATTGGCTCACTGGGGGGGCAGGATGTCTGTCAGCCTTCATCTGGAGAGCTTTCTACCTTTTCTGTGATGTTCCCGTTTCTCCTTCCCATGAGTCCATCTCCTCTGAAGGTGAAACATAATTGTCACGTATGACAGGATATTTGCTGGGAAGAATGTTCAGCTGCAAGTGATGAGTTATCTCTGGACAGCCACTGAAGGTGTGAAAGAACCGTAATTGTGAACCTGCATGTTTGCTTGTTAAATTCCCATCATGCCTGTGTGGTGTGCAGTGGCCCTGGAGGCAGGTGTTGGATGAAGTGTTTGAACTTGTAACCGAAAATAAAAAGCACCATTGGTCCAAATCCCAAAGTGCTGCTCCAACGTGGAGCACGGTGCTCGGCGTGAGTTGTCACGGTGATAGCTCCATGAAAGTCCCGGGAAGCGTGCTGCCGATAGCCACTTCTGCCTGCAAACAGACTGACGCAACAATTTCCCTCCTTCCAGAGGCTGACTGCTGGGACTGGCAGCAGACAGAGAAGCCGGCTGTCTGTCATGGCCCAGTATCTTTGTAACGTACGCAATTGCTTCACCATCCCTGGACGAGCCTTCGTGCCAAAACCAGAGGTAGGATATTTTTAGTTAAAAAAATAAAAAAATAAATCTACGTGTTGTATCAAACTTCACTGGACTCAGCCTGTTGGCTGGGGGAAATCTGCTGTGTATATCTGCTGACACGTAGGATCCTCATCCAGGTCAATGAAACCCCTGTAGGTTTACTGATGTCTAAGCTGGGTTTGATGTAAGATAGCTAGCCCCGCTCAGGATGCCGTCTGAGGTTTCTGCCTCCTATGGGTCTTGTTCAAGGGGTGCAGGGAAGCCCTGAAGCTTTCTGAAACCTGCTGGAAAAGTTCGGCCTCCTTAACGCATGTTGTGGACAAGTTAAACCGTTGGTGACCTTTAAACAAAGTGATTCTTTTTCTGGGGTGGTGTGAGGTCCCTTGGGAAAAAATTGCAGATGTTGAGGTATTATCCAAGCTGTCGGTGGGCTAAGGGTTGAGATGGTGTAAGCTGGATGAAAATTTTTGTCACTGTGAGACGCCAAATTGACGGATGTAGCTGACCAAGCGTTTTTTTTTTTTTTTTTTTTTTTTTTTGGGAAGAGATGATGATGATTTGGGGAAGTATTCTTACTGGCTGTTTGAGATAAGTGGGTTATGTAGGGTAATTTTACTCGTGTGTAGTAATTGAGTCTTTTTGCTTTCTGTAGTGTGTCCCATAGCAACAAATCTGTTTAAATGTTTTCCCAGCTGAATAACACCTCAAAGATCCCAGATTTTTCATACATTCTCAACATAATTATCTTTTTAAGTGTGTTTGTGCATATTGAATCCCTGGTTCAGCTGCCTTATTTAAATGTAGTTTTGTCTACGTTTTGTGGTCTGTTTTAACTAATCCATAAGCTACAGGCTGTACTGCCTTTACTATCTAAAACGGAAGCCGTAATGAAGTTTCTGTCATGGAGCTATTCTATAATTTGTCATGCAGGACTCTGTACCGTCATTTGCAGAAAGACCTATTGTGTAGCCAGCTACCCGCAATTCTGCATGTGATGTTTGAAGGCACCCTTCCTCCTTTCCTTATGCTTGCACACTTGGTACTCATAAATTCCATAAATTCCCCCTCCCCCCAGTGAGACAGAAAAGTCTCCTTAGCTGTGAACGTAAAGAGCTGTGTTGCTGGGAAGACCTGCTGGAGAAGAGAATTGCGATGGAGATCGATCTGATGGGGGAGCAGATGGATGTCTGTGCCTGATCATTGGCAGTTTGAGTAATGGCTGCTTCAGGCCTGCTATCGCCAAAGGTGTGCAGATGGAGGACTGATGTCTTCCAGAGCAGGGATCGTAGCAGATCTGCTCTTTAAAACTTGCCTTCTAATATAAAGAGGCACATAGACACTGAAGAGCAGGAATTTCTCCAAGCATTTTCATTTTCAAGTACAAGGGTTATGAAAGTGGGTTGGTGGGCGAGTCATGGTTTTTGCTTGCTATCTGTAATGATGCGCCTGTGATTGACAGCAGATGCAGCCACACAGGTGACTGGCTGATAGGTCAGGGTGTTGATTCGATTCCCGTTGAGGATTAATCTCCCTTTGGGTTGCTTTGCACCTGCTGTGGGTTTATTTTACTCCATATTACTGCATATTTAAAGTGCCTTTCTTTCCATTCGCTACATTAAGTGGCTGTTTCTTGATTGGAGCCGAGTGACTGCTAAAACGGTATTTTTCCTCCTTGCTATCTGCTGGCGCCAGCCAGTAAACGGGGTCAATTAATGTATCAGGAGCACAGGAAAGAGATTTCAATGACGTTTCATGAGACGGTAAATGCCTTGAGGCGTACTGCCTCGTATATCAATGTCCCAAGTTAAAAGCTAAAAATACTCTGCTTTAGAGAACTCTAGCAAGGCAGGGACTGTATTCTCACCGTTTAAAATAAATAGCAGTTATTCTGGGCTAGTCCACGATGAGCTTTGATGTCTTGAGCTGGTTATTGGTTTTTATTTAATGAGGCACAATACAGCATCACTCGTGGTCAGTAAGACTATTTTAATCAGCTTTGTTTTATACTTGTCTTTTTCATGAAGACAGAATCATGTAGATCACTGAAAGCCTTTGACTTGATGGTGGCTTTGTATAGAAATCAAAGTGCTCGTACCATATCAGAGAACTGCCTATGCTAATGCAGTCCTTTTCAAGATGTTTACTGACAGTTTATCTCGCGTCATCACTGTCTGTCATGGTCAGAGGCCTTCTATTCATTGGATTTTCTGACGTGTAGACCAAAAACTTTGGTTCCTCTTATCACTATATTATTTTTTTTAGTTTAAGATGCTGCTTTTTGTCAGGTTTCTTCTGTCCTTCGGCTTCTCCGTTTTGTGAACAATTCCATGCTCTTCTGAAAGCACTACCAAGTCTTCTGGTGATTTTATCACATCCGTTTGTGATCTTTAGAAAGGGACTTCATAAAGCAGCAAGATCGATTCGAAGCTGAGGATGGTGACCGTATTGTCTGTGGTCTTCATTGTGCGTGCGTCTTTCATAAATCTGTGGTTCGAAGTGTCAGATATTGAGATCGTGCAGAGATGAGTCAGACATTTTTAGAGGCGACGTGCTCGATGGTGTAAGGACTATTCGTTTTTGCCTTGTATTTCAGCAAGTGACACTTGTTCCTCAAGGCATCTGCCTTCTAGGGCACATCAATGGCTTTGCACTCATGCTGTCGCTCTATTGCTGGCCAGAGTGCACTTTGACATACTGAAGGTGTTTGGAGTTTGGTAGAAGCCCACCTGAGTAACTGAGCAAGTGTTCATTGTTTACCCCAGTGGCACTGGTGGGTAGAATGCTTTGAAGAGACAGTAAGATATGTTCCTCTGTGTACTTGTCCTAATATTTGCCCATTGGGGCCTTGGTTTTTGACTGACTTTTTTGTGCTTCTGTGTATTGCAAAGCTCCTGAAATCCTTGAATAATCCAGCATGCATGGAGTGGATGTTTAGGAAATGCGATGGTTGTAATGAGAGCTGTGGAAAATATTAAAAAGGGTCAAATTTATTTGTACAGCTGTCATTCAGGTGACGTTCAGTGGTACTTGGGTACCTGGTTCAGATGTAAAGCGATGGAGAAGGCTGAAAGCAGAACTGCTGAGACAGGAAGAGCTTTTGAGTGTCAGTCTTGGGTGTGCTACTGTCACGTGATTGAGCTCTCTGCAGGACCAGTTCTGCTGACGTGAAGCAGGTAGAAACTGCAGTTCCTCTCACTGTCTTGACTGCCTACACCAGCTGATTTAACTTCAGCTTTAAATTACATGCCAACCATATGTCCACATTTTAACGGAAAAAAAACCAAAGGATGCTTCATATGCAGGGTGTACAGAGATGCCAATTAGGTGAGGCATAGGGGGCTAAAACAGGCTGCCATGCCTCTGATGTAGTGTAGATTGTTTAAAATAATGGGGCTTCTGCTGACATTTTTGCCCGTATTCATTTTCTGAATCTTGTGTGTTGTGAGGGCCTCTTACGTGAGAGAGTCCTCTCCCACTGAGCTGCTTTTTAGGGTATCCTGCATAGCCAATGTGAAGACTGCTGGCAGCCAAAAATCCCACGCTCTGCACATCTTGTTCCATCCAAAACATTCTGGCAGGCTAATGTGTGCTATCTCTGAATGACGACGAAGAAAGGCATTAAAATGATTTTATAACCACAATGCAGCTTCCACAAAATAGTTTTATTAGTAAAAATATACCTACTTGCACAAGAACACTGAGACGACAGAACATCCTGAGCTGCTCTGATTCCTTAGCAAACTACATAAAGCTTTAACATCAACAAAAATAAACTGCCGTTATCAAAATAACCCAATCTGTATTTGCACTGTACAATAGCTGAATTTTGACACGCAAGCCCACTGCTTTGTGCTTGGAGCGTTTGGCACAGGTAATGAAGCAATCTGGATGGAGAAGCTGCACAGTGACCAAGCCTGTCACTTTGGGGGTGTTTCATCTTCCCCTCCCAACAGGTTTATCTATCAAACCTGCTTGGGAGGGCATCCGTTAGAATCGTTGGAATTAATATGTACAGCTAATTGAATGACAGCAAACGGGTCACGGCTCCTTACCCATTAGGAACAAACTGTCATTCGCTGCTTTACACTCCCGGTGTCAAGTAGTCTTCTTATAAAGAAGGTATTAGCGTGCTCAGGTATTGTAATGAGGCATGTACTCTTGGCTGTAACCTGAAAAAGGTATGAACTGGCCTGTGTCTGGGCACTTAGGCAGGCTGGTGGTGATTGCGATGTGGGTAGGGGGGGGGGGAAATCCACATTTCAGTTCAGTGATGTCTACAGTGTTTAGTCTCAGAATCAGTCCTTATGGTTTGAATCCTCAAATTTTGTTCAGAATTTCTGCCATTGACAAAAGTACCACAGAAAATATTGATGCCGGTTTTAGGTCTTGTGGAACACGAACCATTTCTGTTTTATTTTAGGATATTTTGTCTTTGCTGTTAATACAGGCGTGGGTTTATGACAGATTGTCCCACTGTTGACAGTGACGTGTATAAGCTGCCCATAAGGGCAGCCAACTTGCCGGAGGTGCCCACAGCGAGCAGCGTGGTAGGCTGTGAGCAGGGTTCTGAGTTCGGCCATCTGCTCACCCGCTCATGGGGCTCTGCCTGACAGAGGGGGAAAAAAACAAAAAACGTGGTGCCTTGTGTATCTCGGCCCAGGTATATTTACGGCACCGCCGAGTCGAACCGAAGATACGGCAGAGACTGTCATCTGGTGTGGGGTGGTGGCACACCCAGTCAGCACACATTAGGTGCACCTCTGCCAGACGAGAGGGTGAGGGCCATAGACGTGGTGTGAGAAAATGAGGCTGTTGGGGTCGGAACATTCCGGGATTTTGGAACATCGGGTGAATCGTCTCCTGTGAGTGAGAAACTGTAGCATGTATGCTAGTGACGTGAGGAAGCCACAGACAGTGAGATTAAAATAAAAACTCAAACCTTCATGAGATTATAGAGCATGCACCATTTGAATATTAGCACAGTGCATTCGTTTAGTCGATCATGCTCGTACTTCCCTGCATTTTATATAATATTGCATTCGCTTTTTATAAACACATTGTCCTTGTTTTCAGACCACTTTGCACCTGTGGAAAGATGTGAGGCGATGGAGGGAATCCCTCTCTAACAGACAGTGTCTCCAGACTGCGTCCTCCATGTCTGCTTCCTGGTCCGATGGGGGGGGGGTTGCCAAACTTTCCAGAGTGAAGTAGCTGAAGGAGCTTTGTCCCCAGGCATCGAGCCACCCCAATAGTGGGGTTGATGACAGCAGATGTTATCTCTCAGTGGGGGGCTCAAGGCGGTGCCTCGGCCATCCCGGCTCTAGTCTCCCCCCCAGTGACCCCCAACACATGGACACGCACACAATAAAGATATTTGGGCACAAGGCTCCGTTGCCATGGCAGTGAGGACCGCTAAAGTGAAAAGCACATGCAGCTTAGCATACGGGGGCTATGTATGTGTATGGAATAAATTAGCAGTGTGCAGCCAGCTAGCACGGCTGGTTTTTGTTGGGGTTCAATGAGAAAGCGAAGAGTGGCAGCATTATATCCTCAGTCTGTTCGACTGCTGGAGACCCTTGCCTATTTTTTTTTTGTAAAGCCGTCTAGGGAAAGCGGAGCAAGATTGCGTGGTTTTTTTTTTTTTGTGTCCTTATTTTCTGGGTCTCGCCTTCCCATTTCGAGCAGGTTTACTGGTGTGTACATTGTAGGGTACATTTTGTTTAATTCGGCATATTTAATGGCTGCTTTTCAATCTCTACTAGGCATTCCGTAAATCACTAACTCCAGATAGCATGCTGTGGCGGAGTAGCCTCCATTCCATTAGCTTATCAAAATAAGACACACAAGATGATCAGAATTTGAATTGTTATTCTAGCAAATGGCTAACTACAAAAGCTAAGAATAGCGTTCATGTATTGCCTCTTTAAGATGTATTGCCAGTTAAAATTAAATGATTGTTAGTAGCTAAATTGCTTCTTTATTTCAAACCTTTGGCAAGGGGGGGGGTGCTTCTTGCAGTTGATCCATTCCCCCTGGAATTCTTAATGTTTCTTGGAGCTGGACATCTGTGTGTTAGTCTGGCTCTCTCCAGCCTCTTCCCAATGATGCAGTTTGTGGAGTATATTCAGTATTTTCAGTCTTCTGATGTGTTGCTGAGGGAATCTCTCCACACTGCTTGTGCTTGCAGTACAGAAGGGGGGGGGGTGTTGGTACTCCCTCTCCTTTACACATTTCTCCTCCATCTCGCACTTTCAGAGCCGCTGAAAGGCGCGGCCTCCCTCCTGAAATAACCGAATGCTACACATAGTCCTGCAGGCTGTACCCTGCCTTGTTGTCCAGAGGTGAGAGCGAGCAGTACGGGTGATGTAGTTGTTGCTGGATGACATTCTGCTGCTGTTGTAGTAGCTTATCAGAAGGGGTGAGGATCAAATCCTGGTGCCCCTGCCGCTTCCCCGGACAGGACATGCAGAAGATCGATCCCCCAACAAAGAGGAACCCCGAGGACACGAATGCCACGTACACGGCTCCTCCCGGTTCGAATTTATTGCTCTCTGGCACGCTGGAGTCCAGGAAGCTGGTGATGACTTCATTGGTGAACCAGGATGCAGGGACCAGGCAAAGGAGACCAGCTACGATGAAGCATGCGCCACTGGCGATGGCCGCGTGCCTCTTGGACTGCTGGCCACCCCCCCAGCTGGTGCACTTGAGACCCAGGGAGGCAAGACACAAGCCCAGGCTTGCGAGGACGCAGGAGAGCACCATGGAGGTGCGTGCCGTCTGCAGGTAGGCGGGCAGCGACAGCACTGAATACTTCAGCGTGCAGCTGAACATCCCCGTACTGTACCAGGTGCAGTCCATCCACAGGCCCTGCATCTGTGAGATGGCCGTGATGATGTTGGAACCCACATCGGCGCTCACCTTCCAGTTGGGCAGCAGCGTGGAAACTGTGGCCCCGAAAATGCCCAGTAGTGCCAGGATGAAGGCGAAGATCTGCGTGCCGGTGGAAGCCATTCCTGCCCCTTGTCCACCCCTCTGTATACCGTCCTCCTCTCCAAGGCAGATCCCAGTGGCAGATGACTCCTCGACGCTGGCCCCTGTGAACTATGGAAAAAGCAAAACAAGAATTTAATTTAGAAAGATGCCCCCCCCGCCTCTTTTGGGGAATGGGGAACAAAGAAAAGTGTGAGGCCAGATGAACAGATTGCACTTTAGAAAGAGAATCTGGTTCTGTTCACACGTGGTCTTTCACAGAAGATGCAGGCAAACTGAACTGAGCTCCATGAAAAGGCTGCTGGAGCAGCAGGAGTTTCTGCTGTTTGCACCCCTCAGTATGTGTGCTTTAAAGCTGCAGTGTCCTCTCTGATACTCTGCCTCAATGACCTTCCCATCAGGATAGTGAGGTAAAACATTACAGGTAAATCCATCGTGTCATCACATCAGGTTTTATACTCCACATGCTTTAGAAGTTGAGGAGGTTAGATGTTGGACCTTTTTTATGCTTTTCCCTTTCAAGGGAGTGAAAAGGAAGTTGGCCTTTCCTTCGATTGTTTATTTTCATCATAGATGGGAAACTAGGACGAAAAAAGTAAGCACACTATATATTCACTTTAAAAATCCTTACCTCTCCGGTGGTGTAGACAGAGTGTTATGATGGGCCAGCTTTTTTGTGACGATGTCAATGCATACTTGGGGGGAGGGGGGCACTGTGTGTGTGTGTGCGCGCGCGCGCGTGTGTGCGCGCGCGCGTGTGTGTGTGCGCGCGCGCGTGTGTGTGTGTGCGCGTGCGCGCGCGGGGGGAGGGGGATTATTAACATTGCACAGCTAGTTTGGTCTGAAGATCTTTGGGGTCCCGATATCCTCGCTTGTTACGTAATAACGGGGTTATTTTCCTTTCATTGAAACTGAGATCATATCCTGTGTCAATAGTTGGCACACTGAATTGAGGCAGTGTCCGTACCAGAGGCGTATGGCTTCGAGCTCTGAATCTCATCTGTAGCGAAGACCGCTCGTAGATCCGGCTTGAAGGACCAATGTAGGGGGAGACTGCTCGGAGGTCCGGCTCTATGGACCAAATGTACCAAATGTAGTGGAGACCGCTCTTCGTTCCCATTCTTCGGCAACCGCTGATAGCTCAAAGGACTGTAGGTACAGTGTAAATCACTGTCGGGAATACTATCCCGGCGCTGCTCGTGGATTTCAGCCATCCGTACTTCAGAACACCACGGTTAGGATCCTGGATGATCTTTATTAGGGTTCAAGTAAGTTACACGTCCTCGTGAACACAATACAAAGTAAGGCTTTACAGCATAGACTGACTCCAACGGTTACTGAACTTCTCCACTCTCCTCTCTCTGTGGTCTACTCTATTCTCTACTCTCCGTCCCTCTACTCTCCTACTCTATTCTCTACTGGTCTCTCTGCTACTCTCCACGGAACCTCCGTAACCTAGGAGATCATTGGGAGGAACAATCAAGGTTTATAGTCCTTAACGAGGGAAATAGAACCCAACATTCTACCTAAATTCTAGAAGGTTCTAGCAGACTGAGGGCCTTTTCTACATCTTCAGTCGTGCCAATAATATAGTTTCAAAAATTGAACGTTGTCCCGCCCTGTAATAGCAGATTGGTTCAGAACCTCAGGTTTTTAAGAATTTTTCGGGGGAGGGGGAATAAAGCGTATTCCCCCTCCCCCCCCCCGCAGCTGCATCTGAAACTCCCTATTGAAACTGCTTCATGGCCACACGACTTCTCCAGCGTGCCTTTTTTGTGCAACCACGCCTTCCCGCTTTGAAGTCGTGACGAAAGGTTCACGACTCTGACACAGAAACCGAGTCGTAACTGCGCATTATATTAAAACCCGTTTCCATTTAATCACAATATGTTGGATTGGCGTCAGTAGTTGTGTTTATCCACCGTTTTACCTCGGGATGAAAACGGGCAAACTGTCACCCGTTGACTCAAGAGCCAGTGTTATAAAGGGCTATAGGAACCCATGAGCACCCGAATGATCATCTTTATGGTTCAGCGATGCCACTTTCTGTCGTGTTTAGGTCATTTCAGATGTGCGCACGACGCATGGTTCTGCTGGACAGTGTGCGTACCGTTAACCGTAAGTTGTACGTTCTGGTGGTGTTTAACTTTTTTTGCTAAGATCAGCAAATGTTGAGAGCAATTCAGTTGTCTGAACATTCGTCAGGTAGCTGTTGCCGTGATGTATATAAAATGCGGACGAAGTCGTAATTAAGCGAGATGAGTTTGATTTGTGTTGCTAAATTGTGTTTACGAGTTGATTCCCAGAATTTGCAGCTTTCTTGTGGTCCATATCAACACTCCATAAACATGTTAAGTATTCTCTATGTTGTACATTACAATGTTATCTGGCCACTGATTTACTTTGTGTGAGTGTGAATATACGTGGCTATTGATGTCATTTCACTTATTAAACGTCTCAAACTGAACATACTTCAGCCCACTAAGCACATTCCAGGACGCCGGAGTTGTGTGTCTGACTTGCGTAACTAATAAAGAATCTACCTGTCGTGACTGGACAACCTGCAGCATTCATTTCAATTATGATAAAGTAAAGACTTGTTCGATTGCATAAATACGATCGAATGTGTAATACTTTTATCATTAGATGTTGTTTTCATGCTTAAATCAATGATTAAAGGGTTATATAGAGGAAAGTACAAGTTCAGATGAGGATCATGCAGCAGAGCTGGTCGGGGGGATCACTGGGAAAGGGCAGTGAGTAAATAAGAGTATAACAGTTTATGGTGGTCTGGGCTCCCAAAGAAGATGCTTTAAGATGGGATGTGTAGGTGTTGACATTTTTAAAAAAAAAAAAAAAAATCCTTGGATCTCATTAAAATGGGCTGAGAAGTCCTGGATATTTTGGGATGTGCTCAGAACGTTTTCAGAACCTAAAATGCCAAGAAATGGTCCATACAATAGGTATTCAGTTATGAGGGGGTAATCATATTACATATTACACGATAAGAAGGCCACTTAACATTCTGCTCTTGGATTTTCTTCTTTCCCACTGCTGTTGATTCCCTCCCAACACACTGGCAACAAACTCCCCTCCGCCCCTGAACCGCCTCTGAGATTTACCTGGGAGGGTGAAAAGCTGCCGTCAGACTGAAGCTAGTTTTGTTGGGTTCGTTTGTAAAGGTGTCCGTTATCTGCGTGAGACTCTGTGCCTTTTTCTTCCCGCTCTTAAGTGCGAGCTGCACTCAGCACTACGCCGTACAGAACGTGTTACCGGTTGACGTGTTTCGGTCTGCCCTAACTAGCCGCTGTTTTAACTAGCACCAGTGTCCCTCATGTACAGATTACCCCCATCCCCGCAGCGAGAAGGTGGCCTAAGCTCTACTGGAATGTAATTTTACGGTCCCTTAATAGTTATTGAAATCCATATACATATTAAATTGTGCAGTCATCATTCCTAGATTAGAAAAGTCCCCCCCCCCCCCCCACATCCATTTGCTTGTTATATTTAATCGTTTATCATAGGAAAATGACAGGACACCTCAGAAGTTGCATTAAGTATTGGAGTAATTACCCAACACTGTATGTTGTGAAGGTGGTTTAAACATGCCCCCTTCTGTCTTTTGAGCCTTTCTGCTGCAATTTCCGAAGGGAGTTGTATAGACCCGTAGTGTGTTGCCTTGTCATCTTGATGTGGAAGGTTATTTCACTTAGCAGTGTGGAAATCCAACATCCTGACCTGCCTAACCTGATCCATCCCTGGTTTGGAGCATCAGCGACCTCTCAGAGGGGTGCTAAATGCACAGCTGTTACCCCTCTGCAGAGGATGGGGGAAGGGAACAATAACGGTTTTGATTTATGAATGACGATAGAAGGCAAAGGGGTGGGTGGACAGCTATAGACAAGTTCATCAAATCAGGGTCAGCCTGAGTCTGGTGTTCCCAGCCCATTATGAATACAATGGAGACACCTTCTGCTCTTTGAGAGTGGTGTTGGTGGTATGTTATGCAACATGATGGAGCACAAAGACTTCAGGTACAGTATACTGAAGCTTTTATTTTTTGGAGAGTTTTAGAGTCAAGGTCCTCTAGACCAATGTTGTAAAGCGAATGCTACAAGCCAAAACCTTTGTGGGCTGAGAGAGAGAGAGAGAGAGTCATCAGTAAGGAGTCACTGCTGACCCTGTATTTATGCTATGTATGAGAAAAGGGTGGGGGCTGCATTTAGCTAGGAGTGGTGATGTGTAACAGCTCGATTGAGCATTACAGGCACATTGGAGTTATTTTACAATCTCATGTCACCATATGGTAAAGCTCAATGTGATGCTGTAGCCCACTGATTCCTGCAAGAACCACCTCAGTGTAAATTTAGTGTCGTCATCCTGTCTGCTCCCCTTCATTATGTGTCATTTTAAGATGTATACCCCCCCCCCCCCCCCCCCCCCCCCGGCCCCCGTCTCCAGGTCCCTGCTTCTGGGCGCGGCCGCTGGTACACCTGGAGCGCTGTCGTAGGGCGGGGG
>JAACJT020000021.1:19325819-19336926 GCA_009936485.2 Gymnarchus niloticus | reverse complement strand
CCCGCCGGGTTTGGCTAACACCCCCCATTTTTAAATTTTTGTGTTCGCACCCTTTCTCCCCCCCCTCTTTTTTTTTTTTTTTTGACAGTTCCCCCCCCCCCCCCCCCCCGATAACTGTTTCAGTCCTGCGTTTTTGCAATGTAGCATCTCCCCCCCCGTGGTAACAGGAGCTCCTTTTTATGTTCAAGCTGTTTGTAGAAATACTGCAGCAGCAGCAAACATTTTTATGGTAATTTACAGCAAACTTATTTTTTTTGGGACAATTCGTCATTGTCCGAAGTTCCACTATATTTGTAAACCGCTGACAATTTGTATGTGTTGCAGTCCTTGGGGGACAAAATCATGGTGACTTGGCCCGTCTGCTTAAGACTGTATTGTGCAGAAATAACTGGTTATCTTATGATGCAGACATGCGAAGATGAGACTGGGATGCCAGCCTGTGATTGAAACCCGCAGCCGGATTGTGATTGTGCTGTGAAATTCTCCTCTATATTTAAATATTATCATTGAAACCGAATTATTGGTGATTATGCTGTGTGGACAGATATTACCGTGGATGCAGTACTGAAGGTCTTTTCGGGTTCATTTATCGAGATGTAGGAGCGTTGCACACACTCCAAGTAAGCAAAATGGTTCACAGACAATTTTTTCCGAAGGCCATGTAAGACACGGCAATGCCAGCTCGAATGCTCTTGAATACCTCCCCACCATGAGAGTTACTGTCGGCTGTTTATCGAAGGTATCTGTCATCAGTGTATCCTACGTCCTCCCTGCTTCTTCCTTCCCTGTATGCAAAACGGTGCTTGTTTTACTGTGCCTCTAAACAGACGTGTGTACTGTCGTTTCTGTCACTCCCACACGAGTCTGAAGTTCGACGTGGGAGACGTATGGGGTAGCAACTCAGGTGGAACCCCCAGGATGGCTAGTGTCTCAGCTGAGTAATGCTCACAAGGACAAACGATAAATTGTGACCCGGGGCATGCTGGGAGTCGGCATGCCTTTAGATGCGAGGTTTGAGAGGACCTGGTTGAGTGATGTGAGCGATGAAGTTGGATGCATGAAGTGTGATTGTGCTACCATTTAATATCTAATATGACGTTTGTGACTTCTAGTAAAATCACGATTGTATAACGATTCCTGAGTCCCCGGGGGCTTCTTTGTATTATAACCAGTTAAAACTAAGCTGCTGAAATGATAATGCAGATTAAAGATTTTTAATCCAACATTGTATGAGATATAAGCTTAAAAATGACTTATTCTCATAACCGTAGTAATTAGGAGAGATGCTAGGAATGTTCTCAAGGCAACTAAATGTGAGATTTTATTTTTTGGACGCTTAGAGAATGACAGCTTCATACACTGTTGGATATGAATGAAAAGTTGAACACCGCCAGACCTACCTTGTAAAATGGTATAGAAATGCTTTTAATGTTTTCAGCATGAAGCTAACAGAGGAATTAATGTTCGGTTTAGAATGTATTACAGCAGAGAAGCAGGTGAAGTCGCGTAGGCAGTATTCATAAATCAGCCCGGGTGGTAACTCGGACAGCCCCGTGGCTGAAATGCTGTTGCCAGTATAGTTGGAATATTGACTTTTTACTGCTTCTCTCTTAAATCATGAACTGCTGAATATAAATGGCCTGATTACTCCCAGGGCCAGCCATCTCCGGCATCTTCTGCTATCACTCATGCAAATACAGAAGCCTCGAATTTGCCCATGTCAAAACGCTGTTGCCCCGGCCACTGCAAGTAGTTTTGTGCAGGTGGCATTTTGGTTAATGTGAGCTTGTTTCTGTGCAGTTAAGGCTGACAGGTGATGCTTTATGACATGTCGTAGCTCCCCTTTTCATTGATCTCCCACGTAATGCAGCAATCCTGGCACCCTGAAAGCGCGAATGGAGACGTGAAGCCTTCATTCTTGTCCCCTAATTGACTCAACGCGTAAGGCTCTAGGTTCTAGGAAGCCTGTGCTACTGATAAATGGGCTCCCTAGAAGCCTCAGGAATGCAGAAGTTGGGAGATCGACGCAAACGCCATGGCGGCACAGACAGCGATGCAGCACCGGTGGTGTTCTTTATGAGGCGTAGGAGACGGAGGAGAGCTTCACAATTAACCTGTCAGTGTGTCACTGTCTGTTACAATCCCCATTTGTGTGCCAGCTTATAATCACCGCAAACCTTGGAGTAACTTAGTGCAACAGTTGGGGTTTTTGGTAAGCCAAACGTCGGTGCAGCATCCTGGACCAAATTGCGGCAGCAGGCTGGTCTTGTTAGTCTGTACCAATCTTAAAATGGACAATGATGCGCACATACCTGTTTGCCGAGCCACTCGTGCACCCTGTGTTGAGGGGGGGGACTCCAAGGTGGGTGCTCGTGGACGCCGCTTTGCGAACCTATCCCCCCTTGCTCAAATGCCGGCAGAGCCCACGATCACCGGTAGAAGAGCCTGAACTGGTTGCGACGCATTCCTCTAGCTTCCAAAGACTGCTACCATTCCCCGGCTCCTTCCCTGCCGGCTGTGCCACTGGTCCGGATCCAGCACCGACGGCAGTTCCGTCGTGCTCCCGGGAGCTCCATCCAGGATGGGGACACCCACCCACCCTCCCTGAGAGTGTGCGTCGATGGATCCAACGAAGGGAAAACAAAAGCCGCCTCGCGGGAACACGCCTGCGTGCCCCTTGCTTGTCAAGAAGCCTTTGTCCGCAATTCCTTTTATTTCTCACAGAAAGGAGGAAGAAAGCCGTGGGCAGGCTGGAGCCCGAGTCTGGGAGCAGAGGGCTTTGGCACGATTGCCTTAACAGTTTGTCACATCGGCTTAGTACCGACGGGGGGGGGGGGGGGGACGGCGACGCTGCAGCTCAAAAGGAGATAAAGCCAACCTCCACACCCGCCCCCCCGTCAGCCAAGGCGGAGAGGAGTCCAGCTGCCCCCTGTATTTATGCAGCCTCCTCGCTCGGATGCTGTCCGTGTGTCTGACGAACACGCAACATCCTCTTCGGTTTTACTTGCGAAACGAACCGCGTCAGGAACATCCACTCCTCGACTCGGGCTGCCGGTAATGACCCGTACTCCGGAGGGAGAGGCTCATTTAGTATTCGAAATGTGAAGGGGACTGTTTTTATGGGCCGCCACACAGGTGTTACTGTGGCAACCGGAACCGGCTTTCCATGACATGCTGCGTCACTTTCCCTCCCCCACACCCCACACAAGATTTCCAATCTGTCCCCCAAATGCTGCTTTGACTACTATCACCCCTAAACCCCCCCCCCCCACCTTAAGCTGCTTTTTCTTTTTTTTTCTTTCCCTCTCTTCCCCCCCCGTGTAGGTAGATGTGGGTGTAGTGCATTTCAGTCCACTGGTGCAGCCCAAGATCCAACAGCCCTTCAAGCTGGTGGAGAAAGTCGTCAAGAATGTCTTCCAGTTTCGGAGAAAATACTGCCGCAGAGGAATCGAGTAAGGACATCTAAACAGAGCACCGCCTTCACACTAATTGGTCTGTGTCCTCTAGAGGATGCTCTTGACCAAAAGTAATTTCCTACACCATGGGTTGATCTCCCCCTCCGGTAACGGTAGACTTAAATCTGAGAGGGGAGAGGAGCATGCAGAGCTTAGCAGTTATGACTCAGTGGCATGTTGTGTGAGGGGATCATTAATGCAACAGTAGCAGGGAGAAGTTCAGAGAGAGAGAGAGAGAGAGAGAGTGTGTGTGTGTGTGTGTGTGCGCACTTAATTTTCCGCTCTCTTTCCTCCGGTGCGTGGCACGGTTCCCCTTCCCAGGCTGCTGTTCCCGGAGGCACGTCGGCTGGAGCTCACGGAGCAAATGTTGAGGATGGCGGATGTGGACCCCACTTTACGGCCCACCCAGCTCTCGGTTTCCAAGTTTGGCGCTCTTGCAGATGCCTATAGCGAGCTGTGTGCACGTAGCCCGGGCCTGCTCTCGTACAACTTCAGAGAAGAGCGGAGGCAGAGAATCAGAGAAAAGGGCCTGCTTGTCAACAGCCAGGACAGCAGCGGTGCTGATGATGATGATGATGATGACGATGGAGGAAGTTACTGACAGAGGCGGTACAGTGAGATAAAAGGTAAGGGCTTGTGTGAGGCCCCTTCACGTGCTGATGAGTGTGAATTTCTGAACGGCTGTTGGAGGAAGTGGGCCGCTAAATTTTGGAACAGTGGTGTGGTGCTGCCCTTTGCCCCCATCACGACACACGGTTAATGACACTCACTTCACGGAACAACGTGTGAAACGAAGTGTGGCAGGTCGAGGACTATGACCAGGTTAGAACTCCTCGGGTCTCAGCTGAATGTTTTTTGGGGTCCTAAGAGGTGAATATTTTATTCCCAGTGGAATCCTGTAACCATGAGAACATGGAGGGTTCATTCTCCCTCCTCACCACAGCGGTGAGGCTGGAATCTTCAGATCACCATTCGTGTGAAGTAATCTTGAATGTGGGAATGTGAGTAGATATGTACCCTGACTTTGTCATTTTTGGCAATCATCTGAATGCTGCTTCCCTTTTGAAAAACAGGTTTCACTCGTATTGCAATTGTAATAAGGGGGGGTGTGGTGTGGTGAAGCTCTGGAGAAATGTATAAACTCAATTCTAGTACCACTTGAGCTGAGGGTTTTCCAGGTGGCCAAAACTTGTGTACATTGCATAATTACATGTGACACGTTAAGAAATTTTATAGCTGCCACTTTACTGTAAACAGCATTTGTTTTGCTGTATATTGTCAAGTATGAAATTAAGGTACAGTGCAGCCATTGGGGGGAGGGAAATTAACTATTGTTGTCTGTATAGACACTGTAAACAAGTCTTTGTTCCCCATTTTAACTTCTTTTCACAAAGCTTTAATCCAATTAACTTTTCCATGCCCCTGTCTCCTGTTACTATTTGGCATTTAACTCAACCTTCAAGCCTTAACACGATGCTTGCATTCCATTCTAAGCAAATTAAAAACCTATCAATAAATAAAAATGCCTTTTAAAAAAATGTACAAGGAAAAAAGGTAAACTGTACTGTGCACCCACGCAGAGCACAGCAGAGTCTAAGTACAGTGTGCTTCCATGTGGTTTTTACAACTATGTCCAGCGAAGGAGTCCAAGGCGCTAAGCCACCACCATGGAGAGGTAAGGAAGTGGGTTTGGCCAGATTCGTGGGTGTCTCCTCCTGCCCTAGAGGGTGGGTACTGGGCCACTGTCTGTACTTTCCCCCATGGTGTAGAAGCAGTCCTCGTTAACAACTGATGTAAGGCTCTGCACGCTGAACTCCCGTTCCAGTAGAGCATTGAGGTCTGCGCTGGGGGGATCGGCCTGGCTATCCAAAGAGCGACTCTGCTGCTTCATGCTCAGTAGCGCCCCCTTATTCCGGTGCAGGCTATTGTCTGTCTGCTTGATGGCACGTACCAGTCTGGGATGCTTCTCGAGGGTGTCCAGCTCCACCCTTTCAGGCTGCACACGAGGTGCAGGCTCCCTTGACGCCATCTCTTTGTCTAGCCTCAGACAGCGGAACTGTGCCTCGATGGCACCGGCAGGGGACTGCGGGCGCTCAGTCTCACCGAGGTCTTCCTCGTCACTCAGGATGTCAGACTCTTTGATGCTGCCGTCTGGGCTGGGGCTTGGCTGGGGCCCACGGGGTTGGTTTGGAGGGGCCTGCCCTTTGTGTTCCAGATGGCCTTTGGTTATGTGGGGGTAGCCACTGCTGCTCTGGGTGCCACTGCTCAGGCTGGCCTCATCAGAGTCTGGGTGCTCTCCTTTCGAGGTGCTGTGGAGGGCAGGGACCTCCAGGGTTGGGTGGTTGCACATCCAGGAGGCTCGAGAGGAACCTGCAAGAGGTCATGTGATTTAAAGCACATCCTATAAAGCTGCCTACTGGAAGATTTTAAAACCCAGGCCATGCACATGAAATTATACCTTTACATCTACATAAATACGATGCTTTGAAAACTTTAGGAGCTGTGGACAGAGCTGGAGTGGAAGTTCCAAGGGCCAGTAGGGCTAAGGGTTTTGTCTTGGCATGCAAGTGTGGCCCAGTTTCCACGCTTATGTAATTACAGCTCATGAAATAAATCACAGGAAGCGGTTATGGACACTGCACTGAAGTCATTAAAAGCTACTCTGGTTCCATCAAATTCAAGACAACCAGCTTAAATGACTGGCAAGCATAAGCAGGGAAGGTTGTAGAGAGCCACGGCAGGATACTTACCTATGCGTGCTGATGCTGGCACGGTTTTCCGGAGCGGGACAAGCCCCTCCCTGGTCCGACGTACATTTTCCCTCAGAATAGAGCGGATCACCTTGACAATACTGGCCTTGCACTCGGCCATGCTGTGCAGAATGAGACAGAAATCTTCAGCTATTCGGTCTGAGTCCTGCTCCAGTCTGGATTATAGCAATGACCTGTGGGTTAGGACGTGTGCTGCATTACCCCTTACCTGCTGCAGAGTTGGAAAACTGTCTCTGGCCGCCCTTCAAGCTCTGATTTTGTGTGAATCAGCTCCCACATGCAGTTTTTTTCTGTTCCTTTAGGCAGAGGAAAGAGGGTAATTATTCATGCAGAAGAGTCTGGATACCCTCGTGCCTCAGTTTTAACGGGGTTGCGAGCCGTCTATGGATTCACGTGGCTGGGTACTAACCTGCTGTATTTCCCAGTCGCACTTGCAGTGCCGACAGGGGGATGAGCCAGCGGAACTTGAAAGGGTCCAGATCCCCGTGAGAGCATGACGAACGGCCTGTAGTCTGTTACACGAACAAGGTGTTCGAAACCACAACTGTAGCAAGTCAAAATGAGCACAAAAGGCACCTCGAGAAGAACGGTAGCAGCACATGGATGCCTCTTAAAATGGTGCCGAAACGTAGCCTACTGCGACCCGGCCCCCGTTTCCACCGCTTTCACAGAGTCGTAGTCACATCACTGACCTACTCCAGCAGCAACACACAAAGCAACATAGCGGACTGTGTCCTGTTTCCAAGCATTACTCATACGTAGTAGAACTGGCCGTTTATTTTCACATTATGCCCTAAAACACTGGAGTGGATATCAGAAAGGAGTTACAATACTTGTCAAGCTTCACTTTACAGTGCCAGATTGGCAGTTCGGTTTGGAATAATTCCTTGAAGGGATTTGAGTAGTTGGTTCACAGTTTGATCTTTTTTTTAGATGGCCATATATGGCATACAAATGGCTTAGAAGATGTTTAACTGGAAATAAAAATACGACTGGCAGGCTCTCGGCTGATACTTCAAATTTTTTTTAAAGTTTAAAATTTTTCCGGTAATGAGAGAAATGGTAATGAGTCACCGTAATCCAAAGAACTCAGGGTCTTCACCCACTTCAAAGAGATTGTCAGAAATTCAGATCAAACTTTAATGCTTGACAGATCGCAATGCTAACAGTGTTTGCTAAACTGCAGGTATGTGTGTTTGTGCCACCCGGGGTCCTGGTTCCAGACCAGCTAGCTAGCTTTGGTGCTGCTACCCAAACCTGTTTTTTTGGCATGGGCACCAGTTCCTTTGGGGCGGAAAAGCACGCAGACTGGTCCGGGAATCGGCACAGTAGCAGGGGCTTAACTCACCTTCTTTTTTAGTTTGTTGCTCTCTCTGTACACAAGGATCACAGCTTTCTTGAACACTAATGAGAGAGAGAAAAAAAAAATTCTGCAAAGAACATCACAGAGGTCTTCCATGACAACTGCAGAGGCTGAAGGAAGAATCCTGTCTTCCTGAAGCTTCATCTCAAGCAAGGGTTTACTGCTCATAGCCATCCCAAGTTTGGTTTTGATAAAACTGGCATTGCAATACATCTTCAAGCGCATTAACACACATACAAGGCGGAATCACCACTGAGCCACTTGTAATGCGTCTAACCACTACCCTCTCACCACAATTCCCCAACGGCATACACACCAAACACAGTGAGCTCGGGGTCCTTTCTCATGCGGCCCAGCGATGGGAATGGATTCAGCCAAATGACCGTGGAATGCGTAAGGAATTCTCCCATGGAAATCTCCGTGACCTTAGGGAGGGGTTGGGATAGGCACTGAATACAATGTCTGTCTGTGTTTGAAGCCATAGTTGAAAGCTTTGAGTACAGCAGGTCAAAATTTGCTATAAATTGTCTACAATGGGAGCAACCTACACCCATGCATTTTCCCAAACTCCCAACAGAGTTATATAATTTTCACACCAATTGTCACTTTTTTTTTTTTTTAACACCAGTTCAGGCTGAACATCCTTTCCAGTGGTACAACAGCACATTGCCTCATTTCAAATCTTTTTTGTCCAGCGTTTTCATCATTCTCCATGTGGATGCTAAATCAAGCATGAGGAATGAAGAACGTCTTACCTCCTTCTCCGTGCCACTCTGCTCAGCCACGAGCTGGTCAAACACTGTGCCATAATCCTCATAGATCTTCTGCATTTCATTGATGTGACTGGCCACTTTCTCCATGGCTTTCAAGGCCTCTACAGTCAGGAAATGGCAGACTGGTCAGCACTAACACTGTATGGGATTCTTGGAGCAGGAAGTGCGTGCATTTTGTCAGGTGTTACCGGTCAGGTGGTAGTGCTCCTCACTGTCACCGTCCGTCAGAGAGACCAGTTCCCTGAGCAGCAGTGGGTACTTCAGCACTCTCTGCACAGGTTTGATCAGGTAAGACTCTAGAGTGGACGAATGCTGCTTCGTTGGGTTCCTTGCATCCAGGAATTCCTTAAAGGCCCGGTCTGTCTTTGCTTCAAAAAGAAAGATCATGATAATCCTGGGGAATCCAAACTCAAACTGTCCACGTGCCACATTTAGCAGTATACGATTAACTACATTTGTTTACAGTCCTCCATAATATCCTTTCATGAATCATACAAGCGACTGGCCTACAAATAGAGGCTGTGATTGGCTGGAGGCAGAACCGTGGATGTGTGTAAACTCCTTTCTCCACAAGGGGTCAGTATCCGCTCTTCAATAGAAAATTACAACGGCAACAAAGATATTTACAAATGTAATGTGTTAACTATATTAAGGGCTCAAGGAATTAAAGTCCCAAAAAATATCATAGGTAAAGCAGGAAAAGATGAAAATTTACTATAGCTACAAAGATGACCCAAGTACTTGGAGAGAGAGAGAGAGAAAATGTGTGTGGAGTCACACCAAGGAGTCATTAGAGCACCAATTAGCACACTTCAGGTCTAACAGATAGGGAGTTTCTATGACACTGCAGCTGGTAATTGGCAGGCAATTAACAAGTAAATACAAAACTCTCAGCACAGTGAGATCTGAAGGGCCAGGAAGGAGTGACAGACGCAGAGCGAGGACGTGTAATCATGCCTACAGCCGACACTTCATTCTCTGCATTGCCTATCATCAACCACTTTGATACGTCTCAACATGGCATGGCGGCACTTCCACCAAGTTCTCTAATCATCGTTTAAACCTAATTCCGGTACCTGCTTCCATGAGTACCACACAGACTCTAAGGGAGATAAAAGGTACGATCGCCACCCTTTCGAACTTGGCCGATTAGCCTGGGTATTCCTCACTCTCTGGGCAGCTTGCCTACACTAGAAAACAAGGCCAGCTACAGGGAGTTGTAATTTAGGTTTAATATTCATGTTGTGTCATACTGACACATTTTAAAATTTTAGCTCCCCCATAAGTCTTTAATGGTCTCAGACTAATTGTGGCACATGCATGCATTTCAGCAGGAAACAGGCAGGTTTCCAAAAAATCCACACACACATGGAAGTCATTTGTGTAATCCAGCTAGCATATCACTATGAAATTTTAAGCTTTGGCCCTTGGACAAACAAAAGGGGTGAGTTTCTGAGGTAGGAAAAAGGCAGCAGACAATCTGCTATGTATGGTAACAGTACAACTCCGTTCCCCTTTTTTGTTAAGCAAAATTGGGAACTTAAATTTACCTCTTGAAACAAAGTGGCAAAATATTCACTTGACTAGAATACAGCTGATACAAGCTAGCAGGAAGAATTCGTGTTATCCCTCCTCGAGCTAGAAAATGGCTTTATTACTCAAGACGTTGTACCTCGCTCTAAGACTTTCTGGACCTTGATGTGGTTTGCACAGAAGCCACTGTAGAGCTTGAAGTGATCTGCGTAGTATAGGAACGGTGCACCCAGGGAGAAGAGCAGTTTCTGAAGGAGGAGAAACAGTCATGGTCCCATGCACATCATTCTGCTGCTGGATAATAGGTTTAAGCCAGTCAGTTCAAGCTGAGTGTAAATCTGTAATGCACACACTGGTCATTTCTTAACCCCCAACAGAAGTTGCCATTTAATAAGCATACAGAGATGACCAGCTACCTTGAACTCCACTGGTGTTTCAAGGGTGCTGAAGTCAGGTGATGAGGCAATTCTCTCCTCTAGGGTCTGCAGAAAGACCTTCTGGAAGTCCAGCATCTCTGGCAAGCTGCCAAACAGACTCTCCATCTAGGGGCGGAGGGTTGGGGCAGACGGTGTATACAATTCCACTAGATGGTCTGTCTTGGCAGCATCCCAGCACACACGGTCAAGGAAAATTACATTACAAGTTTTGTATAGTTATTAGCTTATTGACAGATTCTTCTTAAGTGATGTCTTTAGTCAGACCTAGAGGAAGCCACCCAAAATGAGTAGTTCAGACATGCCTAAAGATAAAACCCACTGTTTTCATTCACCAGCCTCCACTTCATGAACTCTAATACGATGTTGTTCACCTTAGCCCTCCCCCACACCTCTGCTCCCTCCTTTTCTAGCTGTACCTCATCTTGAGTGAGAAAGGTTTCCTTCTGCAGTGGCTTCAGGTAGACCTCAAACAGGCAGCTCAGGTCCTGTCGTACAGAAGTAGGAGAAAAATGCCACTGACGCGAAAGCTCAGCCGTGTGACCATCGCTTCATATTACTTCATATTGCATCCTCATAGTTAGCGAGCTCATTTTTTTTTTTTTTAAATTGAAACTATTGCTGGCAGAAGGTTTCTCTTATTAGGCAGAAATATGACAAGATGTCAGAAAAAAAAATATGGCATCTGAAAGAGGCAAAGAGGACTCATTAATTTGTCCTGCCTGGTGCTGGCCTGAGGAGGACAGGCTTCCCCTTTGAGTCTGGCTCCTCCCAAGGT
>JAACJT020000021.1:19265558-19316709 GCA_009936485.2 Gymnarchus niloticus | reverse complement strand
ATGCAACGAAGGGAGCGTACACAGGGGACGGGGGAGGGCAAAAAAAGGGAAAGGCCGGGCGGGGGGGGGGGGGGGGGGGGCCGCGATTTCCAGATATAAATCGATATAGAAATGGCATCATATAAACAATAGCAAAAGTCTGTAAACAAACTACAGTAATGTCAATAAAAATTCAACACTCTAAAAAGAAACCTTTTGAGACTAAAAGAAGCATCAGATTCGAACCTTTGTTGCCTTTGGGACAGCTACTGGTTACCAAATGCTACCTCCCATACGGTACCGCGGTGTAAACGGGGCGTGACGCACTAAGGAAACGCGATACCAGCTTACCCACCCTGGCAAAGGTGCTGTTTCTGAAGACGACACACCGGCTTTGCATGTCGCTCTCCCCTACATCCTACAGCAATTGTGTTCCAGGCTGCATTCGCTCAAGTCCGCTTCCCGATTACGGCCAAGTCTTCTAACAGGGCGCGAGAGGTGCGAGTGTCACAGAGCTCCGTGGCGTCCTCGGGGACAGCTGGTGCCCCATCCCTGGCACCGGACACCTGCTGGACGGTGTGAGAACAGCACCCCGTTCCGGGCGAGGAGGATCGGCGAGCCGGAGACCAGGGCGCTACACCGGCTGGGAAGTTAACTAGCCTCACAAAGCGTTGGGACAAGCCAGACACCAGAGGAAGGTGCGGGTGGAGGAGATGGAGACACGACCAACAGGCTCATGCACGAGCGGGGGAAGAGCGCCAACCAGGCACAGCCACGGGCATCACTGGGGGCTATTAAATAAATGCTACCCTTGATGTGCTTGCACTGTACAGCTACGTAGCCATGTTTGAAATGGAGAATGAGATAACCACAGAAAACTCAGCATAACATCTACTTTAAAATGTCCACGGATCACATATCTCAACAGACATGCTTTACACCACCAATCAAGAACCAACGAGTGAGGTAGCTCCAGTGACAATGCTGTCCCGTGGCACCACAGGTCTGTACACCCCAGCAGCTTACCTGCAGCTTTCTCTTCTTCCTGCTCAGGCTTCCTGTCCAGTCGCTGAAGTGCCTCATACGACTCTTCAGGGAGTCCTTCTTGGCACTGCCCTCAGCACCGGGGCGGGCCTTGCGGCAGGGCAGGGTGTAGGAGCTGTACTGCTTGGCCCCAGCGTACTCCTCCTTGGGAGGCACATCAGGGACCGACGTGAAGGAAGCACGGTGCCCAGTGACTGGTAGAACCAGGAAGGGCACGGAAGAATCTCCCGTTACTGGGAAAGCGGCGGCCATGCTGCGGTCCCGGTACAGTTCCGAGGGGGACACCGGAGGTGTGCTGCGGATGCCGCCAGCGTCCAAGGAACAGGTGTGGTCCATGTCGCCATGTTCGACCCCGTTTCCCCAGGGTGCATCATACCAGGAGCCCTCGGAGCTTAGAGAGCTGGCCTTACTGGTCCTGGAGGCAGGGTCTGTCTGCTCACCGGGTGACTGGGCCTCAGGAAACTCTCCTGTGCCCTTCTCCCACACACCCTGGCTGGGTGTGGACTCCACCGTTGGGGAGAATTTGAGCAACTGTACTGGCCCGGTTGAATCATCCAGCATAAGCTTCTTGTTGTTGGTGAACTCCACCCGCAGGCTCCCATCCTTCTTGATAACCACCTTGGGGCTACTTTTGTCTCCACCAGAGACCGAAGAGGAGGTGCTCCCTCGTGACGGCCTACACCCATTGACCGCATGGCCGTTGCGCACTCTACCAGCTGCCTGGACGCCATTCCCTTCTTTTATGGTACCATTACTATGGCAACAATTATTTCTGGATGGCAGAAGCAGGCCGCAACCTGATCTCTCAGGGGAAGGAGCCTGCTGATGGTTGGCGGTGCATACCTTGCCTCCTTTGGTGACATAATCGTAGTGGCGGGAAACGTATGGCTGGCCACCTTTGTGCTGCGACAGCCAACCGCGGCCAGCTGCACGAGACTTAAACCCCGAGCCCCCCGTCCCACCTCTCCACCATGTATGGGGAGACAACACTTCCTCTTTGGCTGAGCGGAACCTCTGGGAGCACAGTCTGCGTTTCCCGGGGAGGATAAAACCGTTTCCCTTAGGCCCTTGGATGCTGTACTGGCTCTCAGAATTACCCATCCTGATCTAGGAAGGAAAAATTTCAATAAAAAAAAAATAAAACCTATTGTAGCACATCACTTTATTTTTGTCACGAATATCAAGTAATATGACAGTTCAAATTTGTCATGGGTCAACATCAATATCTATGAACTTTTAAGTAACTTTTTGGAGAAATGAAATTTCCAGTCACTAGGCAACAGCTGTTTACAGTACAATTTCAAGAGTTTCAGACTTTGATGTCAAACCAAAATTAATGCACGGCACCATCCACTTTCACCAACCTCCCCTCTTTTAGTGGACCCTAGAAAATGCTTTAAAGAACATGTGATGTCCAAAATGAGAGGCAGCCTCCATGACAGGCCACCTTTATGCATTCATGGTTGGACTGGGCAACCAAGGCACGGAACGACTTCCAGAGGGACCTGGGAGTCCACCCCCATACGTTAACGAGGCCCCCAGTCTTCAGAGCAACGCATTGGAATGCCGTGTCCCCAAACTGAGGCAGCCGATGGACAAACCCACCTCCTGGACCTGGTCAGCAGCATTCAGCAGTGGTGGGAACTCTGCCCGCCTGCATGGTGCTATGAACACTGCTCCTCTTCTTGCAGACGCCTCTCCAGCTCGTCTGGGGTCATCTGGAGAGGGATGCAGGACAAATGGAATGTCAGCATGGGCCCCCACCGGGCCCCTTGCACCAGAACCACGTGGTTCAGCCCCAGGAAGAGTCCGCACCCCGGCTGATACCCAGACCGAGCGAGGGGTGAATGAAGTGAACAAGTTGAATTTATTTTGATTCAATGTTGCAACTAAAAGCTGGGAGACAACCAGCTAAATGAAAGAAAATAAGTTTCTGTTCACCACGACAGAGGAAATGACCTTCAAATAAGCAGAAGACAGGTTGGCCAACATTATTAAACATGGGCTGAATGGCATCCCATAATACTACTTGTGCTCTGAATTACAGATGCTCAAATCAGCCTGGCGCCATGTGCCTTCTTTCTGAACCCTCTGCAAAACCACTGCCTGATTGGCACATTAGCAGTCTTCCAAGCAACATCCTTTCACCATAGAAATGCTGGCCATCTCTACGACACTGCCTTGCTGATCCAGCGTGTTCCGTCACATGCTGAAGTGGACCCAGCAGCTTGCCGCTTGATTTTCAGCTTTGAGTTAACGCGACCGGCTGTGTGTTGACCCCCCGCCGGCGACTCTCCAGTGAAGCTTCAGTGCCTGGTTACCCCAACCACCACAAATCAAAACCTCCGCTTCCCTCGAAAATTTAAACATTACTCGCAATTTTTCCTGCTTGGCTTAAACTTGGGGACGTCCGGCCCACTTGGTTGGGAAAGTTTTTGAAAGCAGGCTTCAGTTTGCCCACTGTTTATTTTTAAACGCTGGAATTCCATGCAATTTACATTTTTGTGCTCTGCCGCTTGAGAGCGCCAGATAAAGCTGCCGAGAAGAGAAGCTGTACTTGTGGTATCTGGAGCCTCACCGTGCCAGAGATACTTGCAGCGTGTGTGCCATCACGCGTGGCCCATACCTGGCGGCAGTCAGACACACACAGATCATCTCTGTACACAAACAAACCAGCCACCCCCCAGACATAGAAAGTCCCTTTTAAATGAAACTCCCAACATTTTGGCAATAATCCCAGGTCTATTACAGGGCTATGAAGAGTACAAAAAGGTTTTCCTACAACCACAAACTGATCTTTCTCTATTACATTTGAGCCTAATGAAAAAGCACACATGGACACTCCGCTGAAATCAAAAATGTGTTTTGCTGCATTGGAAGCAATGCATCATTTATTTTTACCTGAACAGTTTGGAGAATTTCAAGAATGAACAAGAATGCATGGGAAACTGATGCTCAGGCAGGGAGTGTGCGTGTGTGCATCTCAGGTGACAACTGAAAAAAAGAAAAAAAAAAAAAACCACACACACACACTATCCTAAGGTTCTCCTCAATGGATCAGAGTAAATACTAGCAACCCTGACCAGAACAGGGGCCGGCAGCGGGTTTATGAACAATTTCCTTGAAAACGAGGATCCTCAAAAACCTCAGGGATTACCCCAATGACCCCAGAGGTCCGCCTGTGGGGTCACAGAGAGTGCTAACCCAGGACCCACCATCCCGTCTTTTCACACCCTCAGTTGCCGATTGGGCTACTCTCGCGCAGGAATTAAGTGGGGCAACCTACGTCACCTTGGTCTTACGTGAGAGAATCGCGGTGACGTGCATGGACAACGGCCCGCAAGATATCCAACGCACATGCTCATCGAGGCAACGTTGCAAGCCGCGGATGGTGCTTCTCAGCTCTTCATGGAAACAGGTCTGTCGTGTGTCCCAAAAGGCAGTAAAGGTCACTTCTGGAATGTGGCTGAGCTGCCCGTCTGCTCACGGCGGAGGGAAAACCCTGCTCGGCAACCCCAACCTCCACTTTCATTCTGAAGCCAGCAGACCCCAGCCACAGAGAGAGAATCTCTCCCAAGACAAGGTCCCGCATTCCTCAGTGTCTAGTCTGTTGCAGTGCTTCAGGCCTGTGGCTCAATGGCAATGGGATAAATACAGCATGCCATTATAAGAAAGTGGTCATAGTGGCCATTTTCCCTCCTGTTTTTCCACCTTCAGGTCACCTTTCTTATCACATTCCCAGAGCGCGGAGCTGTAAACACAGCTCTTACAGGGCCCCTGTGACAATGACATCACTCTACCCCTGCTGTTTTGGACAATGGGGAAGGGAGGCAGCCTTACAACACGTGACCAAGACAGACAGGCCCTGTTGTCAAGAGAGACGGGGAGGTGTTTGTTCCCGTAAGTGCTGTCACGCTCAGGGGATCTAGATACCGCACACACAGGTAAGGGCACCAAACGGAAGACAGCCAAAGGCTAAACATTGTTTACAAACACCAAAGCTTATTACAGCGCATAACATTGATACCTGCTTCCAGAGTGCCATCATCTCACAGTATTCCTGCATTATAGATTCCAAACAAGCAGTGACACAGCTACACAGAAACCAGGTACAACAAAGCACTAGTTAAAGCTAAAATGCTATTCCATGGCACAGCATGGGCACGTAGGTTTGTGGCATGGAAAAACACGCTAACAGCACCGTGGAGCAAAGTGTAAAGACGGCAAGAGGTCAAGGCAAACCTGAAGCTTCAAACACAGGCAGAGGGAGAGAGCTGAGAGAGCCACTGTAACACAGGAGTCCATTCACAGCAAGAGAGAAGTTTACACAGGGCTGGTAAAAATGGAGAAGCCATGAAAAGAGCTGGAGTCAGACACCTGTACGCAGAGATAAAATGGCTTTCTGAAGTGTTTTTATCTCTCCCTAATTCAGAACAAAAGAGGGGAAAGAGTAGTGAAAACAGCACTTACCTGCACTGAGAGCTTTAATCTACCCTCTGTTTGAAAAGGCACAAGAAAAATCTAGAGCTCTCTGATCTTAGAGTACATTCAGAGAACTGGAATCAGCCTCAGAGAGAGACTGACTGACACACACACACACACACACACACACACACACACACACGAGGGCAGCATTCTCCAGCTTCACCACACCACAACTACCAGCCCTTTCCTGTGGCTGCCGTTTGGTTAGAGAGCGAGGAAACGCCGGGGGGTGTGTTTAAGGAACTGCGCCCTGGGTGAGCTCACTCTTCATAGGTTCTCCAGTCAGTGGGACAGCACTGACACAGACGAAGCAAGTCACCTCCCCACCCCGACGGGATACTGGAAATGATTGGGCCAACAAGGCACCAGAACATGTCTGCCGTATAACTGCTCTCATTTGACCCTGCATACCACAATTGCCACGAGAGTACGGTGGAACAAGCCAGCCAGGGAGCTGCATGGGGTGGTGGCCAATTTGCGAGCCTGAGGGTTACTTTTGTGATTCAGCTCAACAATGCGATTAAGGTGAGAGACAGTCACACATGCATTCCATGGAATTAGCATTTCTCAAATACACAACAGAAGGCGAGTTCTCCAGCACACGCACTGCAAATTTCTGAGGTTTGTCAGGAATTGCACTCTAACCGAGCCTTTGCAAGGCAGAGACGGCACAGACGGACCACAGCGCGAGAAAGGCGGCTTACAGGCTACACTGAGTGCTCTTTTCCATTTCTTCTTAAAGTAGTTTTGTCATCTGTTCATCCCCCCCAACTAGATACTACTGGAAACTTGGAGTGTGGTATATAAAATGAAAAGTCACATTTGTTGAAAGAAAAAAGAATAAAATAACTAGCTTCCTTCAGCTACTGCATCACGGCACCATTGAGACAAGGCACTTCTTCAAACAAGAATGTCCTTTAAAGGAAAACCAAAGCATTATGGGATTTGTGCAAGCAACTGACCAATAAGACATCACAACTCCCAGAAGCGAACCAGCCAGTATTGCCAGTGAAAGGGGAAGCTAACAGCAGAGGGACACCTTGATGTGGGCTCATCTCCACATTCCGCTCAGACCACGGAACCGAGGAAAACACAGATTACTGCACTTTAGTAGATGTGACTCAGGAAACAAGGGTGATTGTGTAAACTTAAGTGTACCACCTGGCTAAGTATATACTGAAGATTGAGTTTAACAAGTCTAAAGAACACTGGATCAGGTCACGTTTCAAATGGGGGCCACTGTGACATCCACATATGGCAATGGATGGATTCATTTGCAGTAATTTGGAAAAGCATTACTTCTGCTTGAACCAACCAGCATCTTGCCGATTTCAAGACAATTCTTTGTTTTAGAAATGCTCTGTAAACGTTTGCTGCTGTATGAATTGGCAAAAGCACATCTCAGAAAGCTAAGACCAAGAGTCATTCGCGGGATGTCATCTTTTACATGGTGAAGTTCTCCCGGGAGGACGGGCCGAAGACGGGATGGAGGACGGGCCGAAGACGGCTTTTGCTACGCAGGCAAGTCATGACTATTCATAGAGAGCAGGTGTCTCCTCATTCTGTGGAGCACAAAGACTTGAGGGTCCTCATTACGTCTCCAAATTGGCCATCATCTCACAGCGTGAAAGGCCACTCCAGCAACAGAATCAAATTAGCTGACTGTTTCACAAGGCCTGGCCTATGCAGGGAGAACAAAGGGCCTGTGTTTGCTCCCCTTAAAGGCGGTTCGTCTCGTTAGTTCACGCCAAAGGAGACATTTAAGGATAATTCATCGTAAGAAGGTGACAGCGAGGCTCCTTTCGAAGGTAAACTGCTCACTGGTGCGTCCGGTTCACTAAAAGGCTCTCCTGGTGACCAGGACGCCTAGTTAGCAGAGGCAGAAGGAGGGTCAAGGAAGAGCAGCTGAAATCGACAATAATGAGACAGTTCGAGGGCCCCGTGGAAGTGGTTTTAAAATGGTTGCCACACCAAACGCCTCAAGGCTGTTGAAAGCAGTGTCACCAACCGCTTAATTCTAAAACTAAGCTATAAAGGGGCTCTAAGGATGACCACCCCAAACCATAAAGACGAGTGAGCCATCTGTGAAAAATGGCTGCCTAGCCCCACCCCTCCATGTATTCGGTCAGCCTCGAGATCGCTCTACGGCAAGACGCACAGCTAACGGAAGCCCAGTAACCCCCAGACGGCCTCCCTCCGACGGGAACATTTAAAACACATGATTCCTTTAACAGCAGGCCTACTGGGACTGGGCCACAGAAAAGAAAGGAGGGTGTGGGTCCAGGAATGAAACCCTCTGGAGCAGCAGCTGATAACAGTGGTATCTCCCCAGCGAGCGCTTTGCTGGATGAGTCCTAGTTACAAGCTGGGTCTAATTTGCCGGTGTTGATTATTCCAAGTTATGATCCAGGGGTAGAGAAGCCAGGCAGGCTGATGGCCCATTCTCATTCTGTGAGCGACAGAAGAGACGAACGGACGAAGAGCGAGACTGCTGGAATTTAGCCACATCAGGAAGCTGCTGCTGTGAGGGTCAGATGTCAAGCCTTTTGTTTCCAACGAGCATCTCCACCTCCCACCCCAACCCCCTTAGCTCTGGAGTTAAAGACTTAGCTTCTCCACCAAGTGAATATTAGGAGGGGAGAAAGAGAGAGGGAAAACTTTCAACTCATGAATGCTCAAAAACTGGCTTTCAAACGTCAGAAATGCACACGTAGAAATCTAGTAAAAAATTTAATTAGAATAAAGTAAAATCAATCCAAATTGATTCACACACTCCTCCTTTAGAAAGGAGAAGACAAAGCGGCGATAAAGGTGACTTAAGGAAATGTGCCTTGGTGTGCGTCTCCATCCCCAAAACATGACAACACAAGCAGTAAATACAGCATTGCTTACCTTTTGTTGGAACGGACCTCCTCCAATAACAGGAACATTCCTGTTCACAACGAGCCCTCCCAATCTGAGCCTGCACAGCCTGTAAGGCTCTAGAATGATCTGCCTGAAGATCAGGTCCGAGGAACAACCCCCACCGCTCATGCCCTCCCCCCGGTTGAGACTGGGGGGGGGGGGGGGTGCATATTGATTATCCTTGGCGGGGTCACCGGTTCCTAATCAGGGGCAGCCAGAGCAAAGTGGCCCTCCCCCTGGGACGGGGCTGCTGGTGGTCCATGGGGAAAACGGCAAGAGCCAAACAGCAGCGGCGATGTAGAGGAGTTGACAAGATCCATGATCCCGTGCTACGTGTCACACCAGACCTTTGAGAGAGAGAGTGTGTGTGTGTGTGTGTGTGTATACGTGTACAGCAGACAAAGGAAGTGTACGCCTACCAGATCAGTGGCAGCTTGGTAGTGAATTGCACACCAATACATTTTCACTGCTCCTGATAACGCTCCATAGATGGCCACAAGGCAGGCATTTGTTTTAAATCACTTTGTCGAGCCGGTACACCAGGAGAACCACACAATTCCTGAGGAGACACTACATCCAAAAGGACCACAGCTTACACGTACACCTTACCAGATTATACTGCACAGTGCTCTGAACGCTCCCAGGTGAGGGCTCCTCTCCTGCACTGAGCACAAGGCATTTTCAGCTAAATCCGTAACAAAACCACACGGACCAATAAGACAGCAAAGGTGCAAACAAGGTCCATTCACACCTACGGAACCCACCAGGGCAAGCGACCCTTTTCACTGTTCTGTGTTGCCTGCCTCGGAAGTGGCGAGTGAAGGAATTTCCCCTTGAAAAATCACAGACAGCAGGAATACGAAGGTGGAGAGCCTTAACGGGAAACAGGCTGGTGGGGGCAGTGAAGCAGCCCTTCGTCAGAGGAAGCAGGTCCACACCTGGTGCAGCCGCCATGAGCTTCAGGAAGTGGAGTGTGGGCCGTGACAGGGAGAGCAGTCCTAACTGAACCACATTACCCTCCAAAACAGGTAAGACGGACACAGCCCACTAACAGTCGGGCTCCCCTCTGGCCCTCCAGCTCGTCTGGGCACTGCCAGTCCACGCCTCAAGAGCCGCAGGGCCTGCTGGCCTCCTTTCCAACTCACCTCCTAATTGCTGCAGTGTGTAATTGGACAGGAAAAACTCATTCACCTGCAGTTCCAGGTGTAAATGAGGTGTTAGAGATCTAGAAGCAGGAGGGCTCACAGCCCTCAGGGAGCAGAGCTCCTGTGCCAGACTCAACCCCAACTCTCAGACCCTAACAAGGTGTCTCCATGACCTTGGTAGAGGGAGGGAACTGCTCAAAATGTTGACCACAGCTCCGGATTACCGAAGTTAAACTAGAACCCCTTCAGCAGATAGTCAATGTGGAGGCACAAAGAAACCAGAAAACTTATCACACTAGGAGACTCAAGTCCTCCGTTTTATAAGAACTGCTCACACAACACAAGGGACTGTTACGTGGCACAGAACCAGACAGGCCTGCCTCGCGTGCAGCAGTGTTTGTGTGTCAGTGTGTTTGTCTGTGTGTGGACAAATGCTATGGCATTCAGGGTCCTGCCTTGCCTGAGTTTTGCCCTTCTGCCCCCACCCCATCCATCCATCCATCCATCCGTCCGTCCATCCATCCGTCACTGCCAAGGACATTGATTAAAGCAGAAATGCCCAAAGACCCATGTTCCCCTGCCCACCCCCACTGAAAAGCGCACTGTGTGCTTTGCCTGGATCGCTCTCCAGACTGAGGCAGGATTGAATCCCAAACTGCTTTTAAACTGGTATTCTGATGATGGTAGACCTTTTAGCTGGCAGTCAGCACCACACCATTTTAACGTGAACAAACGCTTAATATATTCAAACAGATCCTATCAAAAATGACTAGGCCTAGAGCTTTCTGCAGTGGGAAATGTCGGAGGCTGATGAATGCATGAATATTTACCGAATGAGAATGGGCTCAAGGGCAAAGTTAATGCCAGTTAAGCCTTGGGGATCTGGCCGTCGCGTCAATCACCTCAGGACTCTGTCTATTCCATGAGGAGTCTCTTTGAAAAGTGACTTACACAACATGAATTTCATATCTATCTGCAGAAATGGATATTATCACACTGAAGAGTGACTGTTGGGGGGGGTTTGAACTTCCAACCTTCCATTCATCAGCCCAGAGTCCATTGGACCACTAACATTTATTTCTGATTGACGGTTCCCATCGATTCAAAGCTGGACCCCCCTTTCCTGACTGTCCCTGTCAGTCTAGCACTCCTGCTACAGACCTCCAAGCACCACTCTGGCCACCTTTAATGCAAGTCACACTTCCAGTTGTTTGCGTCCAGCCAACTTGAGCCCGGAACATTTGATCATTTAGCCAAATGACTGGCGATGGCGACTGATGGAGCTGGAAGTGAGCATGGCTTTAGAGAACTTCAGTCCAAAACCTTGGCAGCGGACCATTTCAAACAGCAGCGCATCCAGACCCGCCTCTAAATCCACTGTGTGAGAGAGAACATGCTAACAAGCAGGAAGCAGCTACAGGACTAAAAACACGGATGGCACACAGGCCTCAACACCTAGCTATGTTAAATATAGGTGCAGTCCACCCAGACCCAAGCAAAGCTACTCTAACCTTTCTTCAAACTCTGATCTCGTTGGTTTTTCCTGTATCTGGATACTATTATGATTGCAGGGTATTTAAAATGGCATTATCACCAGTAGCAAGCAGGACAGTCTGTTTATTTTAATGTAAGCCGGAAGAGGGTGGAAACCAGTTCTGAGAAAACAGAAGGTGACCTAAAGAAAACAAAAGAACCCAAAGCAAGGTCAGAATACGGTGCTTAGCCGTAAAGGTCTATATGATAACATGCTAAAAAAAAAAAAAAAAAAATACAATCCAGAGCTTTATAACCTTCAGATGGCTGTGCAACAAACTTCCAGATCTCACAAGTAAACACTGAGTAACACAGGACTACCTGGGTTGAATTCACACTTCCTCTGGCAGAGGCTCAACATACAAAACCCGGTGAATTATCACTACTGGCAGTAGATAACGGGGAACGAATGAGCTACGGGGAGGATATTTCTACACTGCTCCTTGTGGCAGGGAAGGGGAGTGAAGACGTCTGATGTACAGCGGTATGGAGCCAGGAGCCATGTGCGTTCCACAACTGTGCTGACTATTCCAGTCTGAAGGCAAGTGCTTACTCACACAAAGCTCTGTTCCTCACAGTGTCCTCCAACATGCAAACAGCTCCAGGGGGACTAGGCAGGAGGCCCTCACAGTGACGGTTTAACGACCCACGGTCACGACGCTACGAAATCTACCCTAGCTGTTCCAGGGGCCCCGTGAGCGGAAGCTCGCGGCTTGGCCGCCAACCACCACACTTGGATTTCTCATCACCACTTGAGTGTTTCTTGTACACTGGGTCACCTGATCCCAAGGGTGGCTCCTCATGGTTACCGGATCAAAGACTGTTGTGAAGGAAGGAGACTACCAAAGATGATTCAAATTCAGGTTTAGGGCTTAAGAAAGCCTCTCCCTTTAAGAGAAAGATCCCGATCATGTGTCATGGTATTGCAAAACAAAGGCAATTTAGAAAGACGTTCCTATTGTTATGGTCTGGGTATCAAGTTAAATACTTTTCCACAGTTCAATTGTTCCATAGGTAATCTCTTAGAAACTAGAATATACAAGGAAAAAAAAAAAACTAGCAGAACAGGTAATTTGGCAGTGACATCTCAATTCTACTTTCTGCTAGTTTTTACCATCAAAATCACACATGGATGGACACAAAACAGGGCAGTCATAGTGGGTGAGCCCCATGCAGCAGGAAGGGCTTTGAAGCCACTGAACTGATTTGACAGAGAAATTCAGGGCATCATGTGCAGAACTGTGGACGTGACAAAGGGAAATGACCGCCAAACAAACAAACGTCTCCATACAGGTGCGAGAAACCCAAAGGTGAAAAGGTGTCAAGAGACCGGGTGCGGGGGAGACCCAAACCCAAACAGAGGTGGTTTCACAACTACGCCGTGTGTTTTATCCAGACAGATGCCAGCTCCAGGATGGTTAGAAGGTCCGGCCACCAGAACAGGCGTCAAACAAAGGTGGGGTGTAGGAACCAGGGGGAAACACCCAGTACCCCTGGGACGATGAAGGCAGGATGAAGATGGAGAAGGGCTACAATAGCCATCACGTAGTGTTAACGGGGGGCTCAGCATCACCTCAACATAATACTTTAACTTTCCAGCCTTAAGGCACTAATGGCACCTAGATACACCACTTCAGTCACTTCAGATCTCAATGCACTACAATCTCTCTCCTCTCATTTCATTATACAATTAAGACCCGGCAGCACACAGATTTTAAAGCCACCAACCGTTTAAAGATGAACACTCGCAGTGACAAAGAGCACTGCAATTTCTCCGCTGTCATACTGCAAATACCAGAGCCCCTAACGAGTTTAGCCGACGGGTCCAGGCAGCAGTTAAAAACATAGGCTGCTAACTGGGGGGGGGGGGTTATTTCCATAAGGGGGGGGGCCTACTATGGCACCCTCATTCAGCATCGGATGAAACCGTCAGCTAAATCTCCCCCTTCGGGTTGTGTTGTCTGTGCATGAGCGAGCAGGTCGAGCTGCCCCTGTATTGGGGAAAACAAGAGTGTTTGATGGAAGGGGGAGACCAGTGAGACAGCCGAAAACTGGCCCCTCGGGCTCCTGTCCCGGAGGACAAATTCAGAGTGCAGCAGACAACTCATCTTTCAGAGAGAGAATTAAACAGACTTTGAAACTGAGCTGTAAGCCATTCCCAGGATAAATAATACAATAGCATAAAACAATATACCCTTAACACATCAACAGGAAAGCCTGACACTGATTACCTTTGAGTTAGGGTTAAGTAAACGAGCCTCTGTGTGTGTTTATGATGGGGTGGAGTCGTCAGTTGTGAAAACACTACAAAAAAAAAAAAAAAAAAGCTAACGTCCACCCTATATGTTGTTTGGGAGCCACAACTAGTGCCCGTCCCCAAATGCGTGTTGACATGGACTCATTAGCTGGCACGTGAAAGACGAAAGAACAGCGCTAACGTAGCACATCGAAGCGACAGTGGGACGCGTACATCAGGCTGTGAAAAATGCCAAGCAGCGACTCAAACACACACTATTCACACTTTGGCCCTCCGAGTTCTCCTCACGATGGCAAATTTAAACCACATCATGTTTATTGCTGTAAACGAATCTGACCCCTGCATTTAAGACGACGCCCTCTATTCTCATGGGTTAATAACCAAACTGCACACAGACATGCAGAAGGGGTTACGAGTTTCCTCCACTAAGGTCAAAGGGTGAATTGGCACAATGCCACAAAAACAGACAAAACGCTCAATTTGTTTACAGGGAATCCATCACAGGGATGGCATTTTCGTTTGCCTACAGAGCCATGATTCTTAGCTAAAGGACACTGATGCAATCAGAAGTATTTTTGAGGGGGGAGGGGAGAAAAAAAAAAAAAAAAAAAAAAAAAAAAAAACAGTACTCTGCACGACACTCAAGTTTCCAGTGCAACTTAACTGCATACCTGGTGCCAAACCACAACGTGATGGTTCTCTACTCCCTAGCAATTTCTCCAGGAGGATAAGATTCAGTTCTCCTGCTTAGCCTTCTCTCCAAAGTAAAGCACTTATTTCCCGTTATAGTGGAAATATACAGAGCCTGGGTGAAGCACATTCAACCCAAGACAGCAGTAGATGGACTTGGTCTACATGGATCGAGGGAGAAACCAAAAATTTTGAGGGAGGAAAATGAGTGGCAAATGAAGCCAATTAGAAATGAGAGATTTCACCTCTAATGAAAAGCCGCACTCACCTCAGACGCGTATAACTGTATCCATTGGACAGACGGCCCTTTCACAAACTGTCTGCTGACATGACCTAAGCGGATTAGTCACCACAGAGGGTGTTCACTCTTAATCACCATATTTTCTGTAAGAGGTTATAATTAACTGCACAAAACTAGACAGGACATCACATGCTCTGTAACGTGAGGATAAGCACAAGAATTAAATTAAGAAATGTGGGTCATGGAAAAAATGAAGAATCAGGTACAAATCAATGGGAGTGAGAGGAGGCCAACACCTTAGTTGTTGCACTTAGAGACAGTATAACTTGAGAACTACACTTCCCAGCAGCAAGCCGATCGCTGTGGTACCGGGGTGAGGTGGAGTAGGAATTCCACACAGACCCCCATTCTTCTCTCGCTGCTGTAGGAATCGGTATGGAATGCTGCAGTCTGCTACCCCCCATCCCCAAGCCCTGTCAGAAAGGCCAGTGACAACTCACAGCTGTCAGAGTACAGTGTAGGAATTGTAAGCCTCCTCCCACAGTTAAAGGCAACATAGACTGTCCCATCCACCACTTCCACAGTATTACCAGCACACCCCCATCCCAAATCACATTTTCCCACTCCCAAAAAGCACGTCTGGTCGAGACAACAAAGGAGGCTTATTGAGTATGGATTTTGAAATTTGGGAGGAAGAGGGTTGTCGTGGCGATTCCCCCGGGTGTAACTGGATGTCCACATCAGTGGATGGAGTTCCTGACTCCACAGCTGCTCTGACTCTCACAACTGGAAACACGGGAGAGTGAGGGGCTCTTAAAGGGACAGCGTTTCAAAATGAGGTCCCAACTCCTTTAATGACATTTGAACTGGATGAGAGGGGATTAACCAAAAGTCTGTCTCAAGACATTAGGAATGCCTGAATGCAAATATAGCCAGCCTTAAACCAGGTGTGTCTTAAAGTCAATATCTCTCTCATCATGCCAAAGGTCACCTATTTATTTATCCACTCGGACCAACACAGACAACACCGTATTCTTTAAGCATTACATTAACAAACACGTGACCCAGACTGGTCCTCGTGCCACACCTGCAGGTTCCCTGAAAGCTGTACTGGGACCCAGGTCCAAATGTCACCAGTGAAAGAAGCAATCCCAGAGGACGGCAGAAACATTGTTCTGAAAGGTTACACAGCCCGACTGCGAATACTGTAGGAAATCATTAGACCATTTAATTTAACAAAGTTCATTGTTAAACAAAAAGCCACCAGTTTCAACATTAAAAAAATTTCCGGCATTCGGGCTAACAATTTCACTGTAATTTCACCCACAACCACCTTAACCAGGAAAACCAGTTACTAGACAGATGAATGACTGCATCGTGTCTTAGAATAATCCCAAACAAAACACCTGCCCATCAACTGAAGTTCATGACCTGGATGAAAGTTCTATTGACGTCGTGTCACACTTTACGGTGTGAGACGTTTCCAAACACACTGTTTTCTTCATGTATCCTATCAGTTTAATAGGTCTGCTCTTGAACAAACCATACTTTGTCGATGTTGTGTCAACAACATGAACTTCACAAAGCACAACCACCTAACAGCCGATCACCTGAGAGATCTGAATTACCTGCAGGCACGCAGTCAAAGATCTTCCATCTTCAGGCTTAGTCAAGGGTTTTAAAAAATAGATACATCTGAGACTCTGGACCTTCAGGAACAACTCCACCCAGCGGTTACGAAATGCTTCCAGATCTGTAATCAAAAAGAACGAACAAGGTAGATAAACATAACAGCCAACTCTACTTCACATGCCCTGACATACAGTCAAACGGAACACTACATGGACACAGAAACAGTTCTGAGGGTTCCGGATGTTTCTAAGTAAACATAATTTTACAGGCCAGTGCTTTTTAAACCGAGGAGGACCGCCTTCGAGCTTCACTGGCTGAGGACAAAAAGTACCTCTTCAACACCGACTGTGCCCCCAAATTCTTTGAGGTGACAGGGCACCAACATTGAGGACACCTTTCTATCAATACGCTTCGGATCACAAGAAGGCTTTTCGTCAACCAGTGACAGAAAAAAAAGGGATAAAAACGGAGCAAGAGGGGAAGACAAGAGTCCAAAGGGAACACTGAATAGTAATTCATAAACAACACACTAGCACACGGCCCACACTTGGTGATGACATCATCAGGCCACATGACCAGGAGGCGCAACAGAGCCGGCAGGCAAAACGATCCCTCAACGATGCGAGGTGACTCGCAGCTGGGCCTGAGCTAGACAGGTCAGTCGCCCAGCAAGTGAAAATGGCAGCCGTCCTCACTGACGCACGATGAGCTCACCATCTGCATTTGGGCAACAGAAAAAAAAAAAAAAAAAAATCAGCTGTTCCTAATAGACAATCTCTGGTGCACAGGAGACCACCAACTATCCAGCAGTATGGAACTGCATTAAACTAGGATTCAAGCTACACCTTAACCATCAGTACAGTTTTAGTTTCATAATTTCCAAGTCACTGGGTTACAAAGACATCTTTCCCCTACAAGAAAAGCCCACGTATGCACAAATGTACAGTCCACTCACGCAGCCACTAGAAAAGATCTCATCCCAAATGTCTTCCTCTAGTGACTCCCACACCTTGGGGGTACACAAAACCCAAAATGAGATGCTCCCACATGATTCCGTGGCTCATGGCAACATAACACGTACACCATCCTTCTGTGCTACAGACCAACAGACCTCCACTGCCACTGTGCCAGAGGGACACGTTTGCCAACTTACACCATTGCAGAAAGGGCAAACAAGCCCTCGTCAAACAAATGAGCGGGGGGGCACAGCTGCTGTTGTCTAACGAGGATGAGTAACAGGTTGAGAAAGCTAAAATGAATCATCTGCATTTAAATTAATTAAAATCACAGAAACGTCCTCCTAACCCACACAAGTTCAAAAAGTATGGCCATCTGTAATATCTTCTTGAAGCAGGGGTGATGTACTCAAGGCTGTGGACCTTGACTGACTTGAGCTTCACCTCCAGAATGTTCACAGTCAGAAACAGATGTAGTAGTTCTCCATTCAGTCCTACAGCTCCTAGACAGTCACCACAAAGCCTGCAAAATTTCATAGATTTAGAACTTCAAACAAAAGCCCTTCTCCTTCACCAACCATCTTTCTCTTAATATCACAAACCAAACTAGCAAGGCAAGGGCAAAACACAATTTAATAATGTAACCCTTGATATTAATCTTCCCAAGCTGTCAATTAGCTTTCAGCAGGCTTTGCACTTGCTGCATAAAGAGGGATGCCGACATCTGTCCAATGGAGAGAAAAACCACCTGATCAGGGTCCCATTTATTACAGCGGGTGGGTGCGTGCAGGGTTTGGGGCGGCACGTGGCCACGCGCACACAAAGGCCACAGCCCCTCATCTATACAACAGCCACCTCAGCAGAACATTCTCAACCCTCTTTGCCCACCCCAGGCAGGGCAGTAGGCTCAGTCATCACACTGGGCCAACACTGGAGCACAGAGTTATGTGTAGAGGTCCTTCTCAAACTAAGGAAAGAGAGAGAGCAGCACCTCCCAGGCACAGAGCACCGCCCCGTCTCCGCAAACAGCTGGGTGTCCCTGCCAAAGGGAAGCAGCCCATGCCGGTCATTCGCCTGTCCCGGAAGTTCTCGACGCCAACCTGAGCTTACAAGTTTTTTATAGGGCTACTCCTTTTTGTTTCCTTATAGCATCAAAGGGATACGTAATTTCACCCAAACTACCCATACTGTTTTTAGCTACTTGTTCAATTTACATCCGTTGGTACCGAGACACACCCCAGTCACGTTTCCCACTTCTACATAGCAATTCTGTATAGCGTACAGCGAGGAAAAGGACTCTGTCTTCCTTGAAGGAATGCGACAAGAACAGATATTACCTACGGCAGATAAGTCACAGCCTGGAGTCCTTATATGGAGAAAAATGCCTAGGAGGAGGCTAAAACATTTGTGCTTCCTGACGGGCTGCAAGCGCTGGAGAATTAACGACGGGGGCCACACGAACGGCCATCCAAGAGAGCTGCTTGGAGCAAAGAACGACAGCCATACATCTGTCCACCCTCCCCCACCTCGTACACACAGAGCCAATGTCTGCTGGTACCTGAGATGCCCACCAGGAAACGACGGTGAGCGTGAATAACCACACGTGAGTATTCGGGGTGGGAAGGAATGAAGCCTTCATCAGGAGATTGGGATTCTCTGCCACAAGGAAAACAGACACAAAGAGAACCTGAATCGGTCAGAACACGAGACCCCCAAACTTACAGCTACGATACCCTGCATCTGAACTGGAGCTAAAATGATCAGACAGACCCTGACCAATGCGCCAGTCTTTTAAAAAAGTAAAATGTTCTGGTAATTTACTAGTCAGGACACGCTGTATCTTAACCATACCGTCACCAGGACATGTCAGAGAAGTGACCGGTAAACCCGCAAAAACAGAACAGCAACCCCCGCTGGCATCAGGGGTCACACGAGGATAAGTGCCACGTGGTTCCCACAAAAAAAGAAAACAACATCTAGAAACCTCAGCACCCCCGCAGTTACAGGATAAATTCAAACTGACCAGAGCGCGACATTAAGGCTTTGTTGAAAAAGAGCAAAAACTCATTTCCACATCTGCCAAGATAGCCACACCGATTTAACTATGGTACCAAAAGCAAGGAACTGGGAACATTAAGGCCAAGAACCAACCCACTCCCCTGAATGACATTTCTCATCCTAGAGAAACAGTTACCTATATCTGACATGACCCCAGAAACAAAACCACAACTTCAGTCTTCAGAAGATCCTCCAACCACAGGAAGCAGAAAGCTCCAACGCTTTCACCCTTACATGGCACCACAGACCAGAACTCATCTAAAGATGACACCTGGCCCCTTCTCCAGAAATCAGGATTTTTAAATGTCTGGCCACAAAATGCATTAGTGCAGTTTAGCTTCTTAGACTCACAGAACATCTCAGACGACTGACGCATTAATCCTATAGCCATTATATAAGCGTCTCGCAACACTAATCGCAATAAACGCTGGGCTATCCAAGTTGAAAAAAGCTGGCAATTCTATATGGGAGGAACATCATTTTCTGGCAAAACCACCGAAGATTTTGCCATAAAAGAACCTCATATAGAAAAAAGAACCAGCGGGGGTCCTATAAGGGTCAGACTTATATGGAGACTTACTCATCTTAATGCAGGGGATCTTGCGCCAGACTATACACCCAGACCCCCTTGTAGCACCCCACCAAGGCTCTGTGAATCTTTTGTCCTAACTCCATGTCTTCACGTCCTGAACAGGGACATAAATCACTTCAACAAAGCAGGGAGGAGGGCGCACCACTTTTGGGGAGCTATAAATCGACAATGGGGGGGGGGGGGGGCTTGCTCATCCACTTGAAATACCAAAGGTTGCATATTTCTTAGAGGAAAGGGGTCACCAGGGCCAGCAGCCAAGTGTACATACATGCTGTTATGCAACACAAGCAGCTGAAAATACCAAGTGAACAAATGCATTTCTAAATTAATGATGCTACCATTTCCCCCTTGGCTCAAGTCAACACCATTTAGCAGGCCTGGGGACAATTGTCACAGCATGGAAAGCCCCTCACTCCATTTTTGTCCCCCTCAATTGATGAGCAGACGCACGGTCTAGGAGGATGCCTGGCCTTATCACACATCAATTTGTAAATAGAATTTGGGTCAAAGTGCAACTTCTCCAACCAGTACACAACCACTCCAATGGTTTTGTTGAGGATGTTAAATATCGTATTTTTAATCAAAGATAACAGAGCCACACAATGTTTTTCCAAAAGTCTTCCTAAAAAGATGTTACGCTGGGAACAAAGTTCATGACACCACAAGTTAGGCCAGCTTAACATCACCCGCAGCTCAATCTTTCAAAAATCATTCATGGCAAGAAAAATACAAACTAGCGCCGTACTGTCAAGTTCATTCAAACCAAACAGCACGCACTGCATAATAATGCAACACATTAAAAATAAGAAACACTTCCTGTGGTTCCACTGAAGGTACAAACGCATTTGAGGTTAAGGCGTTAGAAAGCAAATCATGGCTCGATTTAACACATCTAACACAGCTATGCTACATAAAAAGGACATTTTGAAAGACCGATACAGGTGATATCTGATGATTCAGCACAAGAACTTTGGGTTTCCATTCAGATATCTATGTATTTATCACAGGTCAACCTCTACTGTAATTAACATCACTCATTAGCTGCTGGTTACAGCACACACTTTAATACGGAGATATTACTGCTCACCGCAGGCGGAATACTTATGACTTGTACAGTTTATTGTCAGTTTGTGTAAATTTGCAGCAGGCCAAACAGCCTGTAGCGAAAGACCGGCCCATCTCCCCACACACACACACACACACACAGGGGTGTTCCACCCGCATCTCATCAAAACCTTCTCCTTCAGATCACCAGGAGAGGTGTCTCCAACCTGACTTAAGAGAAAACGTCTAATTAGGAATAAATATAGGAATAAAGAAGATGGTAGCAAATTTCGCTGAAATGTGACCCAAACGTGATTGTATAGCAAATTCTCTAGGGTGTCTGAAGTCAGCAGGGAGCATTCAGCACAGAGGGTCGGTCGGGTACCCAGCTGCACACACAGTCACTGGGTTTAAGGCGTGTTAAGGAGCCGACGGTTCCTCCAGGAACGTGTTTTGTCCCCAGGAGAAAACTGTGGCCGGACACGTCGCCACCTTTCAGTCCTCTGAGTCTCTGTCGTTCAGGGAGTCCATAAAGGAGGAGTGAGTCGACTCACAATGACTCACATCACACGTCTCCACATGTAACCAGGGGCGTGGGTTTGCCTTACACATTGGGAGCCAAACCATTTCAAAACAATTTCTTCACTTATAAAATGTGTAAAAGTTGTTCGGGACATTTTCAGCTTTCCTGAAACTTTGGTCACTATCCCGACACAAATCTACGCCTGCACGAAAGCAAACAACGGGAATAGCGTTTTGTACGAATGAATGCAGGCTGCGAAAGAGCAGCTATACACACACGCCGTCTGAAGTATTTTTCATCTTGTTTTATTTCCGGAGAAATTAATTCATTAGAGTCTGTTTCTGTCGCCACAGTTAGAAGGTACAAATTTCCCCCTGAACGGTAAACCCGACTACCCTTTGGCAAATTAAACGCCTCTATTCACAAAGGTATCAAAGAATAAAAAACGCCTCAGAGTTAATGGACACCTAAACAAACACCAAAAAGTTCACTTCTGAGGCGGCGACTTTGGATACAATTCAGTTGCTAGGAGTGCCGCCTGAAACAGGAGCCGCACTTTTAATCCGGACGAAGCGGCAGAGAAACTTCTGCAAAGGAGCTTCAGAGCACAGCCTCACAGAGTCTGATTCATGAAGGTTTTACACCTTTATTCAGGCTTTGTAACGAACTCGGCTCTCTCTCCGTGGCTGGGATGTCGCACAAATGCGCCTGGGGGTTTAAATCACATGTTATAATCTGCAATAATCCCGTAAAAGTAACGATATCATAATAAACGAGCAGAAGACGGACTTTAACAAGCGGCGTCCACCGCAGACTGCGAGTGTTTTTGTTACTTACCGAGTTTGAAACAAAGTATCGCGCCGTGGAGGGAGGGGAAAGCTGACAAAAGTCGCGGAAAACGACGGAAAAAGTCAACTGCCGGCATAAAATGACCGACTGGATTAATGTGAATGTTAACTTTGCTTATTGCGAAGAGTAGCGACGTGTAACATTACAAAAAGACGACATTAAATCACAGTAAAGTGCAAAGAGAGATGGGGAGGGAGGCAGCAGCAAAACAAAGAAGGACGTCCGTGTAACCGCGACCATTACTGCGAATAAGTCAAGACAGAGAAAGAGTTTCTGACCAGAAGACGACCTAAGATACGAGGGTGGCCGGGGGTGAGGAGCGTAAACTTACCGAATGCTCAGCTATCCTCAGACTCTAAGAGGACTGAGTAAAGTGGTAGATGTCAGAGTAAAGGCTGGACCACACCTCCATCGGAGAAAGAGCACGACCACGTTACAGTATGGGGTATAGAAACGCTACACTGCAGTGTGCAATTCAGTGCATCGCACTTTAGAGTAGCTGTGTTTTTTTCCCACTCAGTTTCTGTACCGTTTCATTGTGTAGAGAATTTCCCTTAAACATTTACTAGCCGTAGGACTGGTCCTCACTCGCCTACACCAGCGCTTCAGTGGCGTTTCGTAGTTCATTTAATCTATGCTGGCGTGAGCAGACGAATCTCGCAAAATATGCTGAAGGCAGCACGTCTCTGATTTTAAGAAATTGTTAAATTCCTCATATGTCGCATTCAGTGGAAAAAAACAAAACCTCCCGCACTAAATAAGTCAAAGCGACCCCGGATCACTGCGTACTACCACGATACTCAGACTTGAGTTCTCGGGTCCCAAGCAGTGAGTATAACTATCAGTATGATTAGCTGACAATATCACCATGTCACAGTCTGGATACCCTGGAGCTTCATAAACCTACAGTGTCCTGACTTTCAAACGCGAATGTCAGCGGTCCTTAATTTATATCAAGTATTTATTGCGCTGGCACACCTCCACATAGCAATGAAACAAACGTGACGACTCCGATCCGTGGTTTCCCAGCTTGAAAAGGATGACATGATAATGAATCCTGCCGTTTTCTAAAGAGGACATAAGCATTAAGTTAAAAATCAGCTATGACCACATTGTGATCCACTGGACCACGACCCTGCCTGTAACGCCGTGTCACCCTCTCCTCCCGGCTCCTTGGCGCTGAACCGCATCGAGATCACCTATCTGCATATCTCCTTTTTCTTTTATTTATTTATATATGCCACTGCCATCATATGTTAACAAGTCATTTATCTGCCGAGTATTTCGTACTGACCGATAGCTTAAGGAGACGCCGGGCGCTCAGGAATGCAAGAATCTGATCCCAGGCGCCAGCGACACGGCCTCGTCGCCTTTAAAGCGTATTCCTGCCGCAGGATTACATGCAAAAACCGGAATTTAATTCAGAAATCTTACCATTTAGGAAGAAGCTTAAATTATTAAAAGACTTTAAAATCTATTTATGTTTTATTTTCAAAAAATAGAAATTGTTATATCTATCTCGGGAGGTTAACATACAATACAGAGGTAACTTCACTTAAAATTAATTTCTGTAAGTTTTGTTTTCATTTTATTGCCGTGGAAGACTAATACATGAAAATAAGGAAATTTTAAACAAATATTCCATAACCAGACATGAACTTTTATGTCTAACCATAACCACAGAGAATAGAGTTGAGCAGAGAGAATTGCTCATCCATGTTCTTGGTCTCTGGATGTAGTTGTAGTGTTTTCAACAGGGTGTGTTTGCCTGCTTTCGGTTCTTTCTACCTGACAATGACAAATGTCCTATCACCCTCACCCCAGCACACTACTTGACATGACGCGGGCACGGTCACATCAGGGACAGCTAATGGCCCCGAATGCCCGGCGACAAGGGGCCTGTTTCTCCCATGACTGTCAAACCCCCTGGCTCACAGGCACCCTCAGAGCAACTGGAGGGTTTCACATTGTGCCGCTGGATTAATCTTCAATAATAGCCACACTAATAGGGTCGTCATGGTAATTGCGGCCAGACAGAACCCCCCTCCCCCAACAAAGCTCCATGATCAAACTATTAAGGCTCACTGCTGCCAGTCTGCATTCAGAGACTCATTTTGCCCTGGTAATAGGCCATGGTAATTTGTCACATGGTGTATAATGGATCACATCACATATCTGTGTAACACAGGGCCCAGCGGTGGATCAACTTCCCCTGTCGTCTACGTGGCCTGAGGACAGGCTGTGAGACCCCCCCCCCCAGCCAAAGAGAGCATTAACATGGTGGCCAATGGGTTAACCATTCCATATTAACAGCAGCCTGTTTCATTTTTCTACAAGTTCTTTAAGCATGCATTTATACGTAGCTAAAAAAAAAAAAAAAAAAAAAAGAAAACATTTTCGGAAGCACGGAACAAACGAATGACTCACAGTTTCCAACTTAACGACTGTGTGCTGAATGCAGATACAAGCCAATTTATAAACGCAAATGTTTGTCACCAAGATGTCTGACTGATATTGGGAGATGCGAAGACTCCGGGGCCTGGAGGCAACACGGAAACTCAGTCCACGTCACCCATCGTTTTGGGGACTCAGACATGATGGGGCAGGAGAACAGAGAGTATCTGTTTCTGTCTAGGACCCTGGGGAGAAAATAAAAGCGCGTGCTCACTGATGCACTGCACGTGAGTCACTCCTCAGCCCTAATGCGTTTGCTTCATGCGCGCCTTCTAATAAAACAGCAATTCGATGTTCGTTTTTTACTGTCCGACGTGCAATGCATCTGTGTGTTTTTTCCAGGGTTTGATTGCACAGAGGAATCCCTTAGACTGCCAAAAAAAAACACACAAAACACACAAAACAGCTTAAAACAAAAGAACACGCCACGACCCATGTCCAGACTGTTAGTGAGTGACATTCCTCATTGGTCATTGTTTGAGCGAATACGTGTGACCAGTTACTGAACCATCACCAGAACATGGTAAGAAATCCTCTGGTTTGAAAACTGTACTAGTATTCAGCCCAGTGTGGTTTGGTCCAGTCCCAGGAAAGCTATTTGAGCACTGCATTTTCTTTGACCATTTTGAGAACATTGCTGGTTTTATGAGACCACGGTCCTCATTCTGGTAGCAGTGGGTCCAAAATGCCCAAAAATGGAAAAGAAAATGTGTAGGATAATGGTCAGCTGGGTGTGTGGTCATGAAACGTGCTGAAGACCGTCTGGAGTGGTCTTTCTGAAATGTTTCGGTTGGTGTTTTCAAACTCAAAAATACAACTTTTATATGCTATTCAAAAACATGCTTGGATTGACTCTTGATCATCAAAGCATACAATTTCTTATATTTATCGGCATTTAAATTATAAGGATAGGAATAAGGTAATAGTCATGCTATAAAATATAATAATTGATTTTGGCCAAAAACAATTTCAAAGTGTTACCAACAGCTTGCCAGAACATGTGTAAAATATTACTCCAGGAAAAGAAAAATGATTAGTATACAAAAAAATAACTGTAAGGCCAACATAATGCCATTCTTATTTAACAAGAACGGCCTGATTTTACTTTGTCGTCATAATTAAGTTATTGTATTGACCTGCAGATATCACATATTCATACAAGGACATGTCTGTTTCACCTGAATATTAAGTGGGTAACAGAAGTAAAAATCAAACATGAAACAAATTTATGTTAGTCATGGCCTGGACATACTACATACAACATACTACAGGTAAAATGCTCTCTGCGGCAATTAACGAGAACAAAATCGATGTTTTTACATGATTTTCTGACATGCGCTCCTGCGGAGACCAACTGGGCCGCTGTTACATGAAAGATTTTACACTAAGGTGCACATGGCTAACATGAAGTCAATAAACCAAATAAGTGCTAACCTAACTGAATTAACAGTGTGGGCCTGCTAATTTAATCTTGCTAATTAATTCCAGGTGCTTCCCTGTAACTCCTCAAGGGAAAATTGTGCAGTTATTTGACATAAAGGTATAAAATTTGAGCCTGGAGCGATAGTGCGTGATGCACCAGTTCAGTGCACGTTTGTCACGCTGCCTCATAACTGACAGAACTGACTAAGCACTTCTTTTAAGTAATTTTCAAGGCGACGTGTCTGTGTGTTTACAGGCTGTGATAGTGACGCCATGGCAACAGCGCTGACCAAGACAATTTTAAAAGATGCAAACAGCAACCCATCTTTGCACAATATTTTCCATTATAGTCCTACTGTGGTGACAACCGGAGCATGAGTACGTCTCGCTGACCGACTGATCGCGCTGGTTAACAAAACGGGGAAGCTGTGAACGCACATGACCGCATTGCACTTTATTTTGGTTAATTGTCAAGCCGTTTCTGGGGTGAGTGCCTTTCCTGCGATACACAGGAGTCCACTGCCTGTCAGCAGGGGGCGATGGTGTCAAACTCAAGGATGGAGAGTGCTTTCCATCACACGGGGCACCCGTGGTAAGAGGAAAGGGCAGACAGAGCAGGCAAGACATCAAAGAGGCATGGAGGTTGATAGAGGGGGCATACGACGACATTAACGATGTTAAAAACCTTGCGAGTGTAAATCGGTGCTCAGTGTCCGGGGGGTGCCAACGGTGTCTGACACACACTTTGGAAGGGGGAAATGAATCAGTCACAGCCCTCTTCCTCGTGCTTCACAGCGTTCTTCCTCACAAAGGTGCTCTGTGTCTGTCCTTCGCATCCAGGCCCTCCAACGCCTCTCCATCCCGTGTATCGAAGACGAAATCTCGGCCAGGGTACACACCAGGTTTCTCATTTTAATCAGCACCTCGGGGGGATGGGCACATGCCAAAGCCTGTTTACTCATGCATGGGTTTCTGCCTCCTGGCCGATGTGCACACTGGGGCCAACCTCCTGGCCACTCTCCAGCAAGAACCTCCTGCTCATAAATCCTCCCCATTCCGGCCGTTGGTTGCTCGGAATTCCATTGTCTCAAAGTGTTTCTTAGGAGTTGTTCTTTTTCTTTCTTTCCATCTTCCGTTATCGAGTCTGGGAGGCAGCGCACCGCGCTCCAGTCCATACAGGAAATGGCCTCTGAGCCCAAATGATGCTGAGTCACCCTAATGTGGACACTCCATGCCTCTCCTCAGTGACGCCAGTCTGACTCCCTGACCTCACTTTCTCAGATGGGGACAGTCCAGACATCTCGTATCTGTTGCATGCTTTTGGACACCCCTCCAGGACACGGGGTGTGTGTGTGTCTAGGGGAGGGGCTTGTCGCAGATGTCTGCCTAACCACATTTTAATGCTCCCACTCCTCTGAGAGTTTGTGTGAGAATTAAACTGGATAGGAGTCTTCCTTCTCGGATGAGAGGACCTGGATTCAGGCCTGGTTTAATGACAATGGCAAACACGTCCAGCCCTTAATCTCATTGTGAATGCAAATGAATCGCTCAGACAGAGAAAGGCGAGAAAACAATTATTTTTTTGATTTGGAGCAGGCGGGACTCAGACACTGGGGAACGGGCTGCCTGTAGGTCTGATATATGCATGTTCATTAATATTTAATCTACACTGGCAAAGCAGGGATGACCATCATAAACAATATTGACATTAAACGTGAGCCAGATTGAAGCTGCCACAGTCTGGCGGGGGCTGAAGGGAGACCATTGCAATTTACTGACTTTGAATATTAGCTTACTATTAGCATGGCTGAGAGTCTGCTATTTGAAGGCCACGCAGCCATTATGGACTGAATACCGGACCAGAACACCAGGTCCCGTCTGTGAGCTGGAACCGACCCGTATTGCAGGGCGCAGTAACCACGGGCTGACCGCACATCCAGAGATGTCAAACGAGCTACGCTAAAAAGAAAAAAAAAAGATCAAACAAGGTGAACACATTGTGCAAAAGGCAAGGTTGCAGACTCATTTCTTGTCTGAGTGCCTCATCTCTGAAGAGCAATGGGAACTGAAAACGTTGTTTGAAGCTGTGTGACTAACGCCAGGCTCTTAGAAAAGCATCCATACGGGAAAATATTGATTTTGATGATTTCAGTAAACACAGAGCTTTCACAGTGCCAACATTGCGTGTTCCTTGGGTCAGACTTGTTTTCTTCAAATATGAGTGAGTCTGATGTTGAGTCTACACTTTTTCTTGTTGGGTCAAGTTGGTTCAAGGGTTCAAGTTGTGAGGGAGGAGAGATTTCCTTTTATGTGTGGGACATACCACTTGGGCCTGATAAGTACTAACCAGCTTTGATTCTTACTATCGAGCTCAAGTGAAATACTCTGGACTAGTTATATGAGTCATTGAGCACCAGCATCAACTTGTCATTTGCCTCAATGTCTACGCCAGAACAAGAGATGGCACACCTTAGGATGATCCAACAAAGCTGGGCACAGTGAGGAGAGGTGCTGCTGTTTTTGAATGCTACCCTAGGCCAGATTCAGTTATCATCCTTTTCCGGTCCGTTGGCTACCTTGGCTGAATGTAACCTTAAGCTACCGAACTGACGTGTGATTTTGCTGCTCTAAGTTTCCACATTTAACCCCGATCCACTAACCCTAGCTCTGTACTGATTGGGCTTTTCCCATCTTCATGCTCCTCCCGCCCAATCTCTCATGTCATCTCAGATTAGCCATCCTCCTCAAGCGGCGACGACCCTCGACCACGCTAGCTTTCATCTCATTGGGTCTCCCACGTGCACACTGAGTAGCTGGATATCTGACCCTGGCTAAACACATCTGCTAACAATCCCATCTTATGACTTTTGTTCAAGGGGACACCGCCGTGAGGTGATATGCAAATGCCAAGAAATTACGTGATCAGCGATATTTCCCGCACCTACTGCATTTTTTCAAGTTAGAAATTAAACACCACAAAACCCTTTAGTGTGTAATAAAGAAGAGGGAAGTGTTGTCCTGGGTGCAGTTCAGCACTCAGAAAGGCCTTAAAGAGACAGTCACGTGTGTAATGCTAAATTTGGGAGTGTAGCTTCCGTTGTGTTGATGGTGATTCTACAATGGAGAGGCGACAGGGAACTGGCTGCCAAAAGCCTTCAGATAACGGTACTGTCTCTACAACAAGCCCCATAGAGCCCGTCTGCTCCACACAATGACCACGCGTCCTTCAAGAGCCCGCATGGCTCTCGACATTTAGCTTTTCTGGGCTGTTCGCCGCCTTGTTGCTAAGGAGGTATGTGAATCATTCCCTGGTTGTACGATTTCCCCTGCTTTCTGCCATTCAAGGAGGTCCGAGTTATTGTTATTATTATTTTTCTGAAGCTCGTGCGAGGAGTTTGGCTGCCTGCACTGAGGACCTCCCTTCGGAGGTGTGAGGCCTCAGGAATTGCAGCTGGCGAGAACTTCTGGCCAGCCTTCGTTTGCAGTGTGCCGAGCTTTGGAGCACTCCCCTGGGCCACAGGAGTGACTGCTGCTTCCCGGGTGGCCGCAAGCACCTCCATCTGACGCCCCCTTCAGGGCCTCTTGTCTATTGTGTTAAAAGCCATATTTGTGCCAAGCCTGAGCCCTCTGCATTCGACTCCCCCACGGAGATAATTACAACCAGCCCCCCCCAATGAGATAATCCCACTGCAGTAAAGGTCCTGACTCATGCCTCCCTGCATCTCTTGTTATTCCCTGCTGCATGCAGCCTTCCCTGCACTTGGCCAGTTGCGGACCCTTCAACACGACTGGCTATCTTCTGTCACTATGATGTGCTGGAATTCCCATGACATGCATGGCTTTTTTTCTTTCCTCTCCCTGTCCTATGTCTGACCCAGTACCAGTTCGAATTTGGCTTTCCTAAAATGGTTCTTGTGGGACACAAAACATTCCCCTGAACTCGTCTGTTTTTAAAAATGAATGTTTTGTTTACACAGGACAGCACGGCTGCAAAATGAGAATTCACCACGGCGAGCTGCAGCACATTCTGCTGGAGCGGGTGGCTTCTGGAGAAGCCCGGCCTGTAACAACAACAGCACAACACTGACCCCTACTGGATGACCACTCCTTATGTAACAGCAAGAGCAGCCGTGATCACGTTTCAAAGCAATGTCCCAGGAATACATCTCTGCTAAATCAGAATAAACCAAAATTACTGAGAGCACTGACTGGACAAATGGTCCCATCTGTTTATCTACACACACTTCAAATTAAACTGCACGGTCAGCACTGGCTTACTGCTGTTCTACACTATGTCTGGAATTATGGAATAAACAGCTAAACACTGCGGTTTGTAATCTCCATCTGGACAGAGCAAAGCTGAGACCATGTGTGCAAACACTCCTCGTCCGTAATTCAATTTCACACTCCGTCGTCCAATCTAATCTGCCGTGCCCCTTAGGGTTCAGAAAGGGAGAACCCACAGGCTGGCATGAGACCAACAGATGATGCCTGTCAATCACTGGGGTCTGTAGCTCCTGGGCAAAGGTACCACAAACAAAAAACGTGATGGGAATGACCTGGGTGGCCCTTACTGAGAATGGAGGCTCCTCCAGCCAACTGATCATTTCTGCTCCCTCTGAGGCCCGAGTTTGACAGCCTGACACTGGGTTTGATGTCGAGGAGCGATCAGTGGTTCCACATGCATGCTGTTTTTTCCGGCTCAAATGGCCATGTCCATGACGCCATCTGAATGCACATACCACCCAATCTTTGCATGCAGAAACACTATTGGTGTGTAGCTAGGCATAGGTGTGCTCCCAAGAACACCGAGCTCTTATTATAGCGATGTGCCACGGTTTTATTTCTCCTCCTCAAGGCAGATGGAGGCCGATTATCAGACCGCATTGTCTCCCAGTGGGAGAAGGTCCAGCAGTGGTTTAGGGGAGAGGAAGGTATTATTACTACGACCGACCCACTCCGACACCCAGAGGGAACCGCTGCAGACAACGGGGTTTGATGTGGAACTCCACAGTGACGGCTGCCTCCGATCAGCAGACAGCCGCCACGGCGTTGCCATGTTGCCCGGGGATACGGGAGGCGTGGGGACCGCCTCAGCATCCCAACTCAAGTGATCGGGAGGACTGACAGATGGCGGGAATAGAGAGGTGTTGTTTACTAGGGAAATATGAGCAATGTGGAATCTCAGCCATTTTGCTGAGTAGGTGTCACACCGGCCGTCTCCATCTCCTCCCACTGCACACCCACACCCCCCCTTGTTTTGTGCCGCACGAAAGCTCCAACAGATGGTTCTGTTATTTGCATCACAAGGTTCTTTTTGGAAGAGGAAAACAAATCGGGGAAAATGTGTAGCAACACGTCAGACTTGTACCGACACCCCAGGTACACAGGCTGACGTTACCGCATTTCATCCGGAACATTCTTCTGCCGACTCATAGCTCTCATTTGGGCTGTTTTGTCGAATAATAACAGACTCAAATATTCAGTTATCAGGGTCATATTTAAAAAGTTATATTCTAATAAGCCTTTTCCTCTAACATAGAGGCTTAGATAGGAAATTATGTTTTACAAACGCTGCAAATTAACGCTGGCCAGATTTTATTTACAGTCTCGTGTTTTGAGAGAATAATAAAAGTTCCCTGTATCCACAGGTCAACTTTTTCACACATTCCAGACTTTACACCGCGAAAAAACATTTGCTGAATTCCTAACACACACGCATTGGTGTCTCTGTAAAGTACTAGTTTCTCATCTGTAAGCCATCTAATAAAATTTAAGATAAACTTTTCTAATAAATAAGTGAATCTTCCTCCTCATCCTCACCTTAGTCTTACTTGGCCTGCCTGCAGAAAGTTCAGGTTAAGCAGGAATTAGGAAGAGGTGATGGTCAAGATCAATAAGCCGGAACAACTGGCTTGAGCCCTATCGCACTTGTTAAATTAACTCACACTTACAGCCCATAACGACCTGGAAACTAAGTACTAGAGTGCTAGAATATTTCAATTTTAAATACCAAACGCATATTTCAAAGTGAGGATATCTCCCACACCATTGATTGTTTCTGGTTTTAGTTGTGACCCAGGAAAATATTTACATATACACTGAAATGCACCACGTAAAACCTTCATGATACTTTGTGTTTCATAAAATGAGTGAAACTTGTTAATCAAGACTAGCTATGTCAGATATTAAGTCTGGCTAACATCGTACATTACTGTAATTATTACTATATGTAAGGGTAAATGCGGTTTCTTTATTTGGGGTCAGCCAGCGCGGCCTATTTTCTTCTACGTACGCAAGCGTCCTCAGATAGTCATTAGTCATCTTGCTCTTCAGTTTACGATTGTACTGACCCCTTGTGGACACTGATGGAATTACCTCTGCCATTTTCAGATCTGGAATGGTATTTTTTTCTGGATTATCGTCTTATATTATTTTTCTAGAATAGTCTTTTGACTGCTATCCGCCCACTATAGGATTGCTTTGATGTTTTGCCTTCTTGTGCTGGGGTCAGAGTCCAGGAATCAGTATGAGTTCATGTATTAGCTGTAATTTATTTGGAAATGCAAATTACTAATTTTCTGTGGTAATTGTAGCTATGTTAACTAATTTAATGCACAAAGTGCGCTCAAACTGGTTTTAATATATTTGTGATTAGGCTGCAGAAAATCATTTTTACATCCCATTTAAAGGAAATGGACTATAGTATTGTACTTAGACAATTCAATAACCAGGCTTCTTGTTTTTAAGATTATTAATATAGGAATAGTTAATATTTTATACAAATAAAAGTGAATAGGTATATTTCTATTCTTAAAAATATTACTGTTCTCTAATAAAAAAACAGCATCTTTGCGGTGGGAATGTTTGCCTCAAAATTCTGTCCTTTCCCCAAAACGTCCCCCAGCCGTGCCAAATACAGAATACTCTGGCCTGAGAAGGGCCATTAATATTTGTGCTACATCTAACTTACTCTCATACGTTATGAAAGATTATCACACACAATGTAACCTTTGAAATTCTTTACAAAGACCCTATTTACCAAGACTTGTTTTGTGTAGCTTTAATATATATGCGTTGTTTTTAGTTGCAAAGTTTCTGCAAATTGTTTCAATACAACTACAATAAATGAACTTTTCAATTTAAAAACCTCACAAAGCTACTCCCGCTGAACTGGGCTCACTGTTACATTCAGCAAGCCACATAACCCAAATTATTGTGACGCACTTCCCTAATCAGGTTAAATAATAAACCAAGCAGTGAAACGTGGTTTCAGCTGAAACAGAAAAACAGCGATGCTGTCCTTGATGCATATCTGAGCATCGTGAGTGGTAAAATCGAACTGATTCTACAACAGTGGACGGAAAAATGAAGCAGACGATCGAGAAGTCTGCTGTCGTCTGCCAACAGCTCAGCTGCTCACTGGTCTCCCTCGCATGTTTCTCAACGTCCCCAAGAGGCCACGCAAGTCTGGGACGAGTGACATTAAGTAAACGATGCATGGAGACAAGGCTACAACCGCAGCGCCTTCCAGACTTCTGCTGAAAGTGATATTACCTGCTGCCGAAGTCTAAACTCGTGTTTATCTGTTTATTGCCTTCCCCAGACAAAAACAAAGCCTCTATCACTGTACAAAACAAAAATGCAAAATGGAAAAGGGCCGAAGTAGCCAAATGCAGAGTGGCATACGGTGGTACCAGAGGAGGTCAACACACCGCACAGCTTGGTACAGAGCAGGACTGGGGCCGCAAGGCCACCTATTGAGATCAGGGCTGTTAGAGCTAAGGGACATTTAAGGGGTATGGATTTAGGCAGACGTCAGTTACGGAGCAGCGAAATAAGGCGGCGAATACCTCAAACTGCCAGTACATCAGCAGACTGACTGAATCCAGGCCCGTTAAGGAGTTACAACTAACTTTCAGATGCCACAGCACTGGTAAATCATTTTATTAAAACTGAATAAAAATATTGTACTGACCTTTGTGTGGGGGGGATTGGGGGGAACAATTACAGTTTCAAACTGCGGTTGGGGAAATAAAATCCTACAGCACATTTAACAAACAAAATGTTTATTAGCAACTAAAAACAGGATGCACCCAACATTCATTTATACTTATATATAATTTTTTTTTTTCTTTTTTTGTTGTTTCAATCACTGCAATATGATGAACAAATCACAGACATTTATTTTGGGGATAATACAGAACATTTTAATTTTTTTAAATTGTCCTTTGAAAAAAGAAACCGGAACTCAGTACTGTTTCCACTTTACTTGCGGTACTTATGTTATGCTTAAAAAGACAAAAAGCATAAAACACCACGGAGCCATTTAAAACTTTCGGCAGCAGCATTTAAAAGAAGACAGACGATACGGGCCAGCAACTGCTGTGTTCAAGTATTCTGCAAATCGGTAGTCAATCCATCGAACAGCCAGGATGCCTTACGCTCTTCCATAGGAAGGTCACAGCTTTTGTTTTTTTCGTCCATGTGCAGTTAAAAACATTTTGGCAAGCACTTCATGAAAAAATTCACCTAATTAAAACCGTGGGGTGGCTTTCATTAAAACTAAAAAATAAAAATAGAAATTACCTACCATTGGATCCTCTAGCAAGCCATCTATAGAAGTAAGTTGTACACCGTTAAGTGAAAGATGAACACATTGGTTAGGGATCTGTGTCAGACAGCAAGTGGAATATTAACAAGTCCAGTCAGCCACTTAAATGAGTACAGAGATGACAACTTTACAAAATGGTCTTTACCTACTGAGTGATGATTATGTCCCCTCAGTTTCTGTTTTCTCTACCACTCGCTGTTTCTCAGCTTCCTGCTTCGGCTCTCTCTGTTCACTGTCTACATCCATGTGGGCAGCCTGCTCTTCGGGGGGGTCCCGCTTGCCGGCCGTCTGCTCCTGTTCGGCGGCGTGCTCGGGTGGGGGCCCCGCTTCAGTCTTGCCGCCGTTCACCCACTGTAGCTTGACGGCCTCTGTGCCGGCGGCAGGGTCTCCGAGAGAGGACGGCGCAGAGCCCAGGGACGCACTGGGGGCCCAGGTCTCGCAGTCACGCTGCCGAGCCCTGTCGCGGTCCCTTTCACGGTCTCGGTCCCGTTCTCGATCACGGTTTCTCTCGCGCCCGCGGTCACGGTCATGCTCCCTCTCTCGGTCTCGCTCTCGCTCTCGGCTGAGGCGGCCTCCGTTTACGTCTCTGCGAAAGTCAAAGTCCCGGTCGTCGCGGTCCCTCTGCCGCTCCCAAGGCCTGCGCCGGTCGTCAAAGTCCTGGTGTACATCAGGTTCAAAAGCCGCACTGCCACGACTCCAGCTGGGCCCCCCTCCTCCTCGGCTCTCGAATCGGTTGGGGAAGTTTGCTCCTGCACTTGACCGCTCCTCCTGAAATCCCCGGGGGCCCCCAGCTGGTGGTCCTCGCAGGTCTCGCTCATCAAAGTCCCCCCTGGGAGGGCCCCAGCGGCTGTCGGGTCTGAAGCCACCTAGGTGCTCCCTTCTGCCCATACCAGCCTCTCTGCCCTCCCCTTGCGGCCGCCGCAATGTCTCCCGAGGCTCGAGCAGTGGTGGTCTACTCGCACCATCCCTGGGCTCTGTGGGTGTTCGGGGGGGCCCGGCTGGCTGTTTTTCTGGAGGGGGAAAGCGGTAGTCCTGGTCTCCCTCCTGCTGGGCACGATCTGCTCCACGGGGGCCTTCATCCTCGGACTTTGCCAGGCTGTCACCGGGCTGACTGGCTGGCCTCCCAAAGGTGCCTTCCGCGCGAATGAAAGGGTCGACCTGAGGGAATGGGGCACGAGGCGGGGGCTGTGGTGTGGACTCCAGCGTCTGGGCAGGGGCGACACCACTGGCTTGAGGGGTGACGCCTGGCTGCATTAGAATGGGGAACCTAGTCCCTGCCCCTGCTCCCTGGAGCAGCCCTGGACGGAGCTCGAGAGGCAGCAGTGCAGGCATCCTCTGTCCGCCCAGGCCTGGCTGGTGAAGGGGGTGGCTTAGGGAGGCCGAGGGGTGCATCCCCAAGAGACCCATCCCACTCCGCACTGTGTTCTGCATTCCTGTGAAGGGAGACAGAGTCATGAGTGAAACGAGGCTCCGCCCATCCACCACCCACCCCACGTCAGGTTCGCCCAGTCCCTACCCTGCAAGGCCATGTCAACAGCGGCATCCCTTCCGTCTGCTGGCTGCGCGGCTTTGTCATTTGCCGCCTGCTGCGGAGGCACCGCCACGGGGTTGAAAACTCCGGAGCCTGGGACGGCTGGGGGAATGAAGCTCCCCGGGATGGTGCTGACGGGTGGGATCATGGCCCCGAAGGGAGATTCCTTGGTGTTCTCCTGTGTGGCCGACATGGAGGGCTGGACCAGGGCTGAAAGGCAGACGATCATAGAGGCATGAGATGACCGTCACTGCGAAAACGGCAGGCTGGACACGAGTCATGCAGTGCTGCAGGAAAACTTACATGTGGGGACCGATGGGACCCCAGGGCCAACGGCTGTCTGGGGCACCACAGGTGGGGGCATGAAGCCTGTGGAGTGAAAAGTCAGCAGTCAATGAGCAGTTGTGGAGGGTGGAATGAAGAGCAGAGAGCTACGCGCTGTGTCACATGGCTTTACTGTCACCCTCACCAGGCGGGGGCTGTGAGGCGTTGAATCCTGCTCTCAGGAAGGGGGGTGGGGGGCCAAAGCCAGGGGGGGGCATTGCCATGGTGACTGGGAAGGAGGGAGGAACCAGACCTACAGCAGGAACACCTTGAGCCACAGGAATCTGAAAAGGGGGTGTTTGCACAGATTACTCTATACTGTCTATGTAAACATTTGATATGGAAACAGCAGGCAGGGTAGCAAAGAGGAGATTAATGCTACACCACAGGGCAAAGCAGTACAGCTGACAGCAGCCGAAACATTATCTATTCCACTCAAATGGCCTCATCTCAACCTCCCTAAGCTCATATGTGAATGGAATCAAATGTAATCTTGACAAATAAGACTGGGCTTCAACCAGTGTGATAAATAAAGTGGGGGGCAAATGACTAAATGAAACTAAAGCTGATTAAACCAGCTGATTTGGTCAACAGCTAAACAGCCCATCTGAATGACTTGGCTACCTACAGACATCTTGAAACAGGGAGGCCTACCTGCACGGGCATCATGGTGACGGGCTGTGTGAAGGCCTCCGTCTGCTGGGTACCACTGGAGCCGCCGGGGTCGCTGCTCACCGAGGCTTGGCTGGCTGGCTCCTTGGCTGGCTCTGCGCTGCGGGCCGCTTCCCACTCTGAATTGGGATGGACAGCCGGTGAGTTACGACACTTGCACATGTGGACCGTGTTCCCTTTACACACACACACAAGTTTCTCTGAGACAGCGCCTCACCGCTGTTGACGGTCTCCTGATCAATGATGCCCCCCTCAGCAAAGCCGTCCAGGTCGTCAAGTTTCACCTTCTCCCACGGGATGTAGGTCACACCCAGGTCCACGTCCCAGAACTGCTTGTACTCCTGCTTGACTCCTTTGTTCAGGGCCCAGGCGATCTGTGGAGGGGGAGTTGGAGTAGATAAAGAACCTTCCTTACTGTCCTGGGACTGAGACTGAAACCAAGAACCATGAATCGTCAAGCAGACTTGTAACCTCATACAGCTCATGCGGCTACCATGAAGCCTTATAATGAGAAAGATAACACGAAAACAGAATCAGTTACAATAACGTGACAGTAGGAGATGCATAGGAGATCCTATAAAAAGACTGCAGTCTCCTTCAAATCTTTCCTTAGATCATCTTCCATCTACATGTTCCTCCCCCCACAACCTTGATGACTTTAGAGCCGATCTTGTAGGAGCCGGTGCTGAGCTTCTGTCGCGCGCGGAAAGCATCCTGCCTGTGGACCATGCAGATGTAGGCACAGCCTCTAGGGGGTATCATCTGGAACAAGTGAAAAAAGCGGATGGAGGGTCAGCTGACTTTGTCACAGGGAGCAACACTTGACTCTCTACAGACCAGAGAAATATTGGGTTAATGTTCCAGTAAAAAAGCAATTCTGGTTGCTTGGTAACACAATGAAAATACAACTTATTGTTGGGCAGCTTACTGACATTGATAGACTCGATCTGTCCAAATTCTTCAAACAGGTTGGTTAGGTCTTGTTGTGTGGCCTTCTTATCAACTTGCCCCACCCACAGCGTTGTACTGCATACTGCGAGGGGGGAGAAAAGAAATTCATTACAAAGTCAAACAGAATAATCCGATAAAACGTTAGTTTGGCCGTAATATGAAGCGTGAAATTTAAGACATCAGAGGGTGTTTGAGGCCCAGGAACTGAAACCAGCAACCCTCCCACTTGTGAATATACATTACAGAAGTTCTACAACGCTGAGCAGTTAAAAACGTCAACCAGCTTGTGCCAACTGCGAGGCCCACAGCCGAAAGCACCAGGCCCCGGCTGTCCTCACCGCTCAGTGTTTTCGAGCGTATGGGTGGGAGTCCCTTCTTCTGCCGCTCCTTCTCCCGCTCCCTGGCCCGCCGCTCGCTCGAGTATGACCGGGATGACTTCCTCTTCCGATCCCGGGAGCGTGACCGTGACCTTTTGCGGTGCTTGCGTTTCCGCGAGCCTGAGCGTGACCTTGACCTACGCTTCCGTGGTGACCTGAGGGTGTGGGAAATAAGGAATATTTATCAGGAGGCATGCAGAGAGGCTGACTGTTAAAAGGTAACTATCATCAACTGCAGGCCCAAAAGGCTGTACTTCAAATCACCATAACGGGCCAGCATGATTAAGGGCTACTGACAGACCCTCACAAGACTCAGGAGAGCTAATGACCTACAGCGTTCATCTGAAAATGTCCACAGACATGTGGCAGTTTTTAGGTTATTAATTAAGCGTTACTCTATGAGTGGGTGGAACCTCACCTGGAACGCGACCGGGACCGTGTGCGGGACCTTGTGCTCACAGCCTTCTCCTCGGATTCAAAGATCTCCCCGTCCACCGTGTCCTGCCCTTCGTCAAGGTCCATGTCCTGCCAAGCCATTGCGGCACACGACAAGGCTCCAGGTGAAAATCCTTTCTCACATCGCAGATCGAGGGCGATTGTTTAAAGCGGCGAGGGGGCGCGGTACTCGCCTGCTGCTGGGTGTCGATGGAGTCGTCCAGTTTGCTGTCTGTCTCCTGCAGTTGCTGCTGACTGCTGCACTGGGAGGGCGTGGCCGAGTTCTCCGAGCCAAAAATGGCCTCTTGTCCTTCCAAGGACATGGTCTGAGAAGACAGCACAAGCTTGAGACCAGGTCGAAGAAGGACAGCAGTGTCAATTCGAAATAAGTTGGGCTTCACTACAGCACTTATTCATGCACAGAAAACAAGCATTTATAAACATTAAGAATTACAATATGACATTTTCATTGCCATTCAGGAACAAATCTGCCCGTGGACTGACTTTCCCTACATACTGGTTTAAAACATAACAACACAAATCAGACAATAACAGAAGCCCCGAGTCTTATGCCTTCTCAAAGACATTTTTGTTCTGTGATTGAACCAACAATCCCACGTGAGGCTACCTTCTGCTTCTGGAACTGCTCCAGATTCTGCTGCTGCAGCTGTTCAGCCAGCTGGTGGAAGAGGGAGCTGTTGATGGACTCTGGGACCATGGGCCTGGGGGGATCACAGACAGAGACACTCAAAAGCTGAAGGCTGTGAGATTAAGATCCAGCGGAGAGGTCTGCTTGATTAAGGTATTTAAGCCAAATTACTCTAGCACACGAAAGCAGCGCCAGGATCCAGAAAGGTTTTGGAAACCACATGTAATCACATACTACTTACAAACTGGAGGCAAAACAACCACCCGAAGAGAGTAAGAGACAGGGCACACGTTCAGATCTGGGGCGACTAGAATACGGTGTGGGGTGGCACCGCTGCATGATGGGATTGAACCGTAAACACCATGCTTACAGCTGAGACGATGTGTCCTTTTTGGAATCCTCGGGGCGCTCAGGATCGTTCCCAAAGTCAAACTGACCCAGGAGCTTCTACAATAGAGTAGAAAATTTCAGGTCAAGCAAAACGTTGATAACTTGTGCAAATGCCAGCCTGTTGTATGCTATTCAAAACCAGGTGGGTCTGTGTTTAAAGACATCTTTCAAGTCTTGTACACGTACTGATGCAGCTCTGATGGGTATGAAGCTCGGCCAGCACCTTTCCACTCCCTGTGTTATAGTTTGACTCTCCAGGTGACACCAACCTTGTTGAAGGATGACACCCTCTGCTCCAGTGGGGTGAAGGTGTTGGCTGCGGCCGCTGCCGTGAGCTGGGCTGTGAGCGCCTGCAGCTGCACCACCAGGCCTGCGTCCAAGGCCTGCAGGAGTGAGGGCTGGGGCTTCTGCTGCTGTAGCTGCAGACTCTGCACCAGCTGCTGCAACTGCAGAAGAATGCAGGAAGCATGGGGCGTGACAGAAAGAACTGCTTTTTATACCCACATGGATCGGCTGCATAAATGTTTAAAGCACCAAATCGGGAACGGGACCACCGGAAATATTTTCGGTCCTGGATTCGCAATCTTCCATTTTTAAAAAACTTGCTGCAGCACTAAATTCAGTACCAGATTAGGTATCTGTCTGATGCGGTCCAGACAAGGACCTTGCTCAGCTAAAGAAGTCCAAACACTTACTACAAGATGGAGAAGAGCCAAACTTAGTGTTTTAAAGGGACGACATCACCCTGAAATTCACAGTCCACGTGAGAGCCTGCAAACCAAAATGAATGTGTGCCTGTGCCAAGTTATCACAGCAGTTAACACGTGGAAACTACGAGGAAAGATTCAGGCAAATGAGGCGGGGGGCCACACGCACCTGCTGCCCCTGAGGGGACTGCAGGATCTGGGCCACCGCTGCCACAGTGTCTGTGTTGGAGATCTGGGAGGCCCAGTCGGGCAAACTCTGTACGATGTTGGCTGGAGTAACTGGAGTGGCAGGGGTCCCTGGATGGCAGAACATCAGGGGGAGAGAGAGAGCAAACTGCCTTTAGAAGAGCAGAACGTCAAGCTTCTGAAAAGAAACAGGGCATCGCTGAAGGACATGCTAAGATGCTACGGAACTCAGAAAAATGTGGACATACAGCCACAAGAGGTCAATGTTACAACAGAAGTCAGTTTAAGTTCAACTATCATCCATTCCTTGAGAATGCATGATAAAAGAGTGAAGGATGGTATATTGCGACTGAAAGTGAAGTTGTGCTAGCGTATTTACAATTGTCCTTAGTGGGATGAGGGGGCGTCCCCCTTACATTGTGTGCTTGTGAGCGTGTGTGTGCAGGAGCTGGGTAGGGATAGTCTCAACGAGAACGAAGGCGCATGCGTGCATGCTGACCAGGGGTAGTGTTGTTGACGGTGGTGGCACTGCTGGCAGTGACGGGCGTCACGCTGGGTGGGGGCAGCCCTACTGCCATGTCCAACAGGGGCTGGATGATGTCGCTCTTGAAGACGTTGTTCTTCTGCCAGAGGTTCAGCACTCTCACGATCTTACTCTGACGGAGACGCACACAGACGTTTACTCTTTAGAGCAGTTGTCCAGTATCGCTTCACCTTTCCTAGTCTTCGGCTGGGACCTACCTTGTCATCAGACGGACATCGATACAGGTTCTGGAAGGTGCTGATAATGTTCTTGCTGAAGCGTGGCGCGAATACGTCTTTCTCCTGACCGAACTGGTGGCGTGACTGCCTCACTATGGAGTCGATGACATAAAGGCCCGGGACCTTGTACTCTGGCTTGCACTACCACAGAGTAAAGAGGGATTTGCTTAGTAATTAAGGGTAATGCTCAACAAGTACAGCCTGGATCAAAATACAGGTCTCTGCTCTCTTAACCAAAAATACAAACAGCAGTGTTATTCTGCACAAAAGCGACCATAAAGATGCGTTAGACGGGGTGCTGAAAAATATTGTTATGTTTGGTATTCTTGAGTCTTTATCAAGCTATTGTGCTTATCTGAGAGACTGAAAAGCTAAACAAAACCACCAAAAACAAAGCTGAGATTAACTTAGCTTTCGAGACATTGGTTTTGTTAAAGGGTATTATACCACTACATGAACAGGATGAACTGCTGCTGCACATTTTTACAATCAGACATATGCTATAGCAGATTCAGTCGTATATACTTGTAAATGACTCTGGGTACATTTTTACCGAATGAAGGCAAGTTAATGAGAAAAGGGAAAACTCAACTCTTCTATATAGTATTCTGAGGATATGAAGTACGTGGACATTAGCTGGAAACAACTTACTGCATGGAGGGACTTACTTTCTGAATGAACTTCTCCACGCTCTGCACAACATGCTTATAAAACTGCAATAAAGATTAAAAACAACAACTCTGTAAGACACAGCACGTCACAGTTAGATTCCAAAGCCGGTAGGCACAAGCAGGATGAGCAAGTTCACTTTCCACAACGGTGGAAGCTGATAGCAGCACAATCAGAATTTTGACAATGGTGATGTTTTGGCAAAACGGCAGGATTAATGCTATTTCAAAATGGGGTTGAAAGTGGGAAAACATCCTAATGGAATCTGATCACAGTAATTATATGGATGTCAAAGGGAACTGGCTAAAGCACTATGGAAACAATTATGCGGAAGAGCATCTGTGTGTGTGTGGTGGGGATGAGGAATCAGGGTAATGTATACAATGTCGTATGAATGGCCCATTATCCAGCAGAGAGAAAAATATGCACAGGCATTATAGGACCTTGCAAAGAGCACCACAATCAGGCACTCCTTAGTAGAAACCAGTAAGATGCTTACATAGCACCTTTACAGACAGGCAACAAAATTTAGTATCTTTCCTCTCAAATAAAAACCATTCAATGTATGAGGGACTGCATTCATGACTCCAGACTGGTTCTGAAAGAGATTTCTGATTTAAACCACTGCATTTGCACTCCGCAGTAGTGCTCAATGATAGCCAGCATTGACTGGTAGTTTGGAATACTCCCACCCACCACGGGTGGTAAAGTTTCATTTACCGCCAACATTGATTGGCTAGTTCAGGGTACTCCCAACAACCACAGGTGTTAAAGCTTTGTTTAGCACCAGCACTGATTGGCTACTCCAGGATTATCCCATCCACCATGGGTTTTCGAAGTACCATTTGTCCCATCACTACTTTGGAGAGCTTCAAAAAATGGCTGTGGTAGGGTAGAGTACAGCCAGGGTAAGCAGTGATGGGACACCATGGCACAGAGCCAGTGGATGGCTCCAATTCTTCACTTTAACTTTTCCGATGCAGTTTTCAGTGTTGAATTATTGCTGTGTTTTGAACACAGTACACAAAATAAATAAAAATGAAATGATCCACTGTATGTCTTGTGGCTGGAACTTTCAACCTAAAAACATTTGCCGTAGATCTGAAATTGAAAGCATTCCTCTGGTTACTCTGACAATGTAAGATGCTCAATGGAGGGGTGGGGACTGCACATTAGGGGTGTAGTGGTATTCGGTATATTATTGAACCGTTCCGTACGCCCCCAACAGTTCAACAGGCACACGTTAACTGCGGCATTACAATATCATTTTGTCATTTCCTATACGTATTGGCTCGCATATAAGTACCAACTTAATTTTGCACTTGATATTTTTACATTTAATACTGCCTATATAAGTATGTAGCCTGTTTAAATAAAACAGAGAAGGCAAATTACTTCCAGGATGTCAAAGTTTAGATAGAACACAGAATGCTCAGACAGGTAGTTCACTTGATGTTAAACTTTATTAATTAAATGAAGTGTAAAATAGATAGTCAAAATAAAAATAGAGTTCATTTTTTAATTAAAGGGTGATGTGTTTTTTCTTCTTAAATATAAAGATACCGAAACCGTACCATGGTTCAAAAACCGTGACACATACCGAACCGTGGGAAAACTACCGTTACACCCCTAGTACTCATAACTACGTATGTGCAAAGAAGAACTAGAAAACTGATGCCAGTTTTGATGTATTCAATACAAAACACACGGTCAGGAGAAGCCAATATATTTACACTGAAAACATCAGTCTTTAACATTCATGTTCAAACCCTAATTTAACAAGTTGTTCCTGTTTATGTACTCATTGTTTGCGGTCCCATATGCCTTGTTACATATGAGAACATACAAAAAGAATGAGGAGCTAAAGGGTGTTTATATTGAAAGCTCAACTGTAAAAATACATGACTGCATGCTAAGCTTAAAATGTCTTGCAACATGCCAGCCAAAAATGCTGGCTTTCACCGTGTCTCAAACACTGCCAATCATCATCCGCTCCAGCCGGCATCTTAAGCTTAAAGATTAATTGGCGCGATTCGTTTCAGGCAAAGATGTGGGGTGGAAGATTGTGAACTCTCATACTGCCACGAAAATTTACTAGTCACTTCATAGTACAACGCTGATAATAAAAACTTTGGGTCATCTCCTCTCAAGAATTTATAAAGTTTATCAATGGCACCATTCTGATTTTACCGTGCGCTTTTAAATTTAATTGCCAAGCAGGTTTATTTATGGTAAACAAACAGATAAATGTTTATTCAATACACAGAACATTCCGGTACAAATCTTAACCAAGGTAATAATGAACTGCCTTCTTTATAAAGTATCATGTAATGGTAACCACACTAACTCTGGCTGAGGGACCACTACAATTTTCCTAGATTACATAAGAGTTTCCGACCACCGAAACTCTAAGTCAGGTCTGGTCGCTGTTCGTCAGTGTGAGGGTGGGGTGTGCATCTCACTGCAGACTGCAATGCTTCAAATCCACATTTGACTCATTTTTAAAATGACAAAGCAAAGCTGGGTATGTAATAGCACAAACTCTTTTGGCAACGTCTTAAAAGAGAACTGACTCTTGACTACAGAGGGCTGTTTGGGACACAAATGATGCTTTTACAAGTGCTTGTGCATTTGTATGGATTAGAGGCAGCTGGTCTTTTCCTCTTATCCCATTTCTGTGGGAAATCACCTGATTAACAAAGACTACAGTGTGACAGTAGGAAGAAAAGAAGCACCCCCCTCACAAAGCCTGCTGTCTTCAATAGGACAAGAAAACACCATTCATATTTTTTGAATTTGCCTAACAACAGGCTGCCACGGAAACAGTATAAATAGACATCTCTATGAAATCCTTACGTAAGACTGTACATTGTGAGCATTTATTCAGAGAAACCAAGGCAGGAAGATAACTTTAGCAAAGCAACAGCATAAACCCAAAGAATTTCTAATTAAATAAATTAACTAATTAGACTAATGTCTGTATTCAGCTATCAAAATGTTAAAATGCTGAAAATATGGGTTTAAACAGGCCATCACTGTTCCAGAAAGCAGGATTAACAAATCATATAGTTAAACCTGAATTCTGACTAGAGAAAACTGAAAGCCCAACTTCAGGATTTGTCAATTCCCCAGATATCTCCAATCAGAATTCAGGTTTGACTATAGGATTTGATCAGTCTACTTTCTGGAGCAGGGTCCAGGAAATTAGCTTTGGATCTTAGGAGACATGCCACAGTCCTAAGCAAATAATCAAACTCTTCTCATATCTGCCTATCCCATCATAACAGCATTAATGCTGAATACTAAAGCAGCAAGTTCCTACTTGACACCCCTTCTCAAAGATATTTAAATGGCTGACAGATCCATCCAGTCTTTCTGTGCTCTTCCGACAAGCATGGATGTAAGTCTTGAAGCCGCACCCTAGAGTACAGCCAGACTTCTCGTTATGAAAGCACTTCCCCCTGCCGCTGCAATGAACGTAGGACCCTGGTGGCTCGCAACATTTACGGCACGTGCTGTGGTTCTGTTACATTCCCAGAACGCACGAACAAAATGCTGAGCTGTCATCTAGCTGTGCGCAGCTGTTCAGAAATGAAAGCAAAAGAAATCAATTATATACAAATAAAATGAAGATTTTAATGCACCACCTACAGGTAAATACCTCAAGACGGATAATATCGGGGAACACATGGTGATGGTCAAACTCCCTATGATAGCATTTCAGATGCACATACTTGCCATGCCATGTAAATCTGCCACAGTTTTAATGCCCCAGCACAGCATATGCCAGTACTATCATGGCTCACAGATGGTGATTAAAGACAAGTAAACTGGCAGTTCTGAATGTGCAAAAGAAAGTACACCAACCACAGTGAAGACGAAGAGTACTTAACGACGAAGAGTACTTAACCTAAAGAGATTGACACTGTACTCAAGTCCAGTGTATATGCTTACCGGTACACAGTCTTTAAAAATCCCTGTGCCAGTTGAGATTATGCCCATTCATATATAGTACTGAATTAAGCTGATATACTGCACAGGCAAATAGCACTTTTAATGTTTATAGTCTTATTAATGGAGGCTGGAAGTGAAAAGTGGGTAGTAGTGTGGCCTAAAAATTCCAAGGCAGTGGGACTGATTCCCGTACTAACTCTGGGCACACAGAGGGAACCTGCTGTCCTTGGGGGTGTCTCTGGCTACTCCAGTTCCTCTAAACGGCTGGTAGTTTGTTGCATACACTCCACTGGACAAGTGCTTCGAAAAATGTTTACAAATGCAGAAAGAATGCTTCTTCTGGAACCTCACGCCAGCCAATAGGATGAAGGAATTTAGTAATGAAGGTTGAGGGTGACGACTGAGTAAACCCTACCCATCACTTCACAGTCACAAAGTCATCACATAATGCAATAACATGACAATGCGGGCAATGAATCTGAAAGGAAGTGTCACTATGCTTGTATTACATAACTTAAGGCACCCAGTGCAAACTGCAGGAAGTGGAGACGACCCATCCTTCAGACGCGGCTGCATCAACATGTGTCTTTACCAAAAAAGTGGTGAGCAGGAGCAAACAGCTGTCAATATGAACAGACTATGTGTTGAACAGTCATATACTGAGAAGGGAAACAATATGCTAGAGCGAATATCTGCATTCAGGAACAAGGGCTCCACCAAGGTCTGTGGCCAATCAACCGAGTGTGCTGATGCATACATCTAGCCAAACAGCTGCCATCATTCCCGCTTCTGAAGGAGATTCCAGCCTGAAAGCAGCTCGCTTAAGATAAGATGATTTACTGGTGCTGAAATACAAGCAGTCAGGGTACCTCAGCTGCTACAAAACACTGGACAGGATGCACGTGTGACACTGCCTGGTCTACCACATCGTGCTAATAACAGAACAAAGTGGAGTCCGTGCTAAACATCCACGTATGAGAAGCCTTAGGGACGAAAGGTAGCAGGCCTTAGTATCTCCAGGTATAGCTGGTTAGCTTATAATTAACTATGCATAACACTTGTTTTAAATGAAAGTCTGAATGTACATTTTTGTGAGTAAACAATAAATGTCAATAATATGCTACTAATGGAAAATGGAGATTTTAAAAAATTAAAGCCAAAAATTAAAACTTGACACAGGTTTAAAAAGATCATACTGCTGGGTGGTTAATGGTGGTTGGTGGCCGACTAACATAGGCCTATACATTGACTGTATATATACAGGTTTATACATATAAATATTTTGTATACACACGCATATAAACACACACACACAAGGTACATCACCAAAAAAGTTGCTGGCATTGTGGAGGATTTTCTGATCTGCTAGCCTAAGTGAGAGCCAACTTTTTGAAGAAATGCATGAATTTGTACTGAAACAACAAACTCAAAATGGAGTTTAAAATTCCAGTGCACTTCCAGTGACTGATCAGACCTTTTCCGAAAAAATGAGAGCACAGCTGGAAATTCAAGGAATCTCTGGACGAACTGAAAGATCCGTAGAAACAGAAGAACTTGGAGATGAATCACAACAAGCATGTGAGACTCTGCTCAAAAACATGTGACAATATGCAGCACCGCTAAAGTGCCTGGCACTTAGCGTGAGTACGGATGTCACCAGAACTGATACTTATGATATCTTTCCATACCAAAATTCTGAAAACGCAACGGTACTTGTTTTTTTGGAGTATCGCAGGCAGCATATGTACCAAGGCTGCAATTCTTCCAGAACTGACGGGGGCAGCATATACACCTACAAGTGTTCTAGTCTACCCTTACATGCTGAAGAAGAAGGAGGACGCCCACAAGCACAGCAAAAACTACAGATGGATGATGGTGACTAGTGCAGCTGCAGCAATAGCTCTGCCCCGCCTCGTTGATAAGAAAGGCAGTAAGATTCGGGTATGGAAGTACTTTGCGTTCGAGGCGGATGAGCAAGGGGTGATAATTGATTCACAGATGGCAATATGCAAATGGTGCTTTTTTTTTTTTAACCGTGGTATCCAATTGGGTATCGAGAATCGTAATTCTACTGGCATTGGTACCGACTACTAAATTTCTGGTATCATGACATCCCTAAGTATGAGTTATGACTGTTAGCTCATATTGCAATTTCATCAAATACATCAGGACCTTGCAATACACTCCTAGTTAAATGATGTACTGAAACTCAAAGAAGGGCGGTGGAGACGTACCTTGAAAAACACTTCCAGAATAACATGTATAAAACTTTGTCTTAAATAAATTCACTTTTCTTTAAACATTACTGAATAAAAAACATTTTATTAACGCCACAGCAAAGTATAATATTTATGGGACAATTCTGCCCAGGTATTAATACTAAATGATTACTGTCCAGTAGCAAGTGTGACTGAGTGGTGCCACTGTAACGTCAATGAGCGTCAGCGGTACATAGAACCAAAAGACACTGCACTAAATGTACATCTGTAAACTAACTGTATGTATCATATATATGAGTGATTGGTAGGTTAGAGTGTCCTAAACTAACCAATCAATCCTGGCAATAAATGAGGTTTCACATCCTGTGCCAGGTGGGAGAGTGTATCCTAAACTAACCAGTTAATCCTGGCAATAAATGAGGTTTTACATCCTGTGGCAAGTGGGAGTATCCTGAACTACCAATCAATGTTAGCTGGATACTCCCACCCACCACAAATTTGAAGCCTCATTTGTCCCATCACTACTTATTTTTACCAGAGCTGTCTTAGTCACATAGCAGCATCTCCCACAATGATGTTTAAATCAGCAGCTCCCAGACTTAGCCTGCTGAAATCGGTGCTTTACTTTATCCTTGGGTACTACTAAATACTGCCAAGCATTTTGGTTTATTGTAAATTCTTCTTCAAGAAGTCAATTATAATATATGGATGGGTCCCCATTTTAATATGCTGAAGAATGTTAATTATTAAGCTCAACCCTAAATGAAGTCTATTCTTTTCATTAGTGAGCAAACGGCTAGGTACAGCCGCTACCAGGACTTCAACTGTACCATGTCATATGCAGAGGAGTCAAGAGTTTAGCCTGTTACCTTCACAAAACCATCCTTAGCACTTTAATATTAAACTCTGGAGTGATCTAGTAACAACTTCACCAACCCATGATCATTATTATTATTTTAGCCAAAGGCCTAAAGAAAAAAAAAAAGAAAGTATTTGAATACATGATGTTTCTTTTGATTATACACTGGTGCATTATGCTGTTAGAAGTCTTTGTAGAGCTAAAATGGTTAACAACAAAGCAGGAACTATGAAGTACAAATCCAACAGGACACTATATCGGACATTCACTGCTCAGGAATCTTATCACCATTGAGACTGGGCACCCAACACTAAAACTGGGTCATAAAAAATTGATGATGATTATTATTCTTGCTTTGTTGGGCCAGTTCCATTCATACACGTATAGCTATCAAATTTAATATTTTATTTCAGAGCACTACGGTGGGGATCCCACTGGGACTTGAACTGGTAATCTACAGTTCACGTACTTCAGTACAGGGGCAACCTGTGTTAAAGGAATATACTTCCACACCATCTGGCAAGCTGAAACAGCAGCAGCTACAAAACTCCGATTACAACTTTCAGTGTTCCGTGGAAATCAAAAGCAGAATCTCACAGTGCACCGAGGCAGTGGGCGGAACTCTTCTGAACAAAGCTTAGCTAAAAGGCTCACACCAAGATTCAGTTTTCCGGATCCAAACCACATTTAATGAGCTTATTCTGCCAGCATACACCCACACTGGTTGGGGCCCATTGTGATCATGTATGCTTCATTTGATCCTACAGCAGTGGCCACGTTACAAAAGGTTGTCCATTTATTGTGGCAGAGTGCTATTTGAGATATTAGAGGTCTGTGCATTGTCTCTGAACCTGCATACCCAATTTACCACAAAGCTGGATGTAAAGAGGACAAAATCCAGTCAGGTAAAAATAGATTTTAAGAATCCCCTGAAGACCTGACTAAATCAAACACTGGAAACAAGCAACGGCAGGGATTGGAGGTGGTAAGCTTAAGTGGTGGCTCCAAAGACAGCTTCAAGATGACATCTGAAAAGAGAGCACCCTTTTCCACATTTCTCAACATTCAGTTTTGTGTGCAAGATATTTTGGACTTCACTCAAAAGATCCTAAGATGGCTCTAAAAAATAAAACCCAACAAATTCAGCTTCTTGTTTTAATGCAAAACTACTAATTTTGTCATTACCTTTTACGTTCAAATTGCTGAGGAGCACTAGGTGAAACATTTCCATCTGCCTAATTGTTGTAAGTTTGGCTCCAGCTTTGATTTGTCACAGCTGCCCAGATGAAAGAGGCCTGGATCACGACTGCTGGAGTACTGTAGTGGCAAAGTTTCACCATCAAGACAACTGCACCATCTCACCATGCATGTTCTTAAAAAGAACTGGAACATTAACACAGGCAGTAGAACAAACTATGTAAATTAAGAGTAAACCTTCTCACAAAAGCTTCTCTTGCACTAAGACCCGAAACACAATCCACATTAGAGCTCAACAAGCTTCCAGCAGAATCAAAACCATTTTCACTAATACGGTTAAGTCTGTATTTGGCTGCCATTCCTAAAACATTGGGATGGTGCACTCAACACACGAAGGCTGCGGGGTCAAGTATTAAAAGTGGCCCTGATGAAGTATCCTCCACCAAAGGTACTTAACTCAAGTCGCTCAAGTGAATTACCTGGCTCTGTAAACTGTAAATAGAATAAAAGCTAAATTTATATAGGAGGCCCCTGAAGACAACCCATACTTTAACTTTTTGCCCTGTGAAGTAATTTACACTTAAACAGATTCTGGACTTAGTTCAACAGATGCATTGGTTCTACAATACACTTTGTCAGGCAGCAATATACCAACATAAAGCACAATCCCCACTGTGTAAGATTACATCGGTTTGACCCAGAAGGCAGAAATAATCCCCACCGTGTAAGATTACATCAGTATGACCCAGAAGGCAGAAATAATCCCTACTGTGTAAGATTACATCGGTATGACCCAGAAGGCAGAAATAATCCCCACCGTGTAAGATTACATTGGTATGACCCAGAA
>JAACJT020000021.1:19210636-19261802 GCA_009936485.2 Gymnarchus niloticus | reverse complement strand
AACAAAACACCACCACAAAACACAACCCCACCCACACGCCAGCGGGCCCGCCGAGGAGGGGGGGGGGGGGGGGGGGGGGGGGGGGGGGGGGGGGGGGGGGCAGTGGGCTACCTGATTTACAGAACAAACATAACAAACCGACCACTGTCTCAAGGTACACCCACTCATTTAGGGTTGCTATGGACAAAAACGGGCGAGTTAGCCAATGAACAATAAACACCAAAGGACACTGTGTCCCCTGGCAGGGCTGAAGTACTCTGAACACACTGAGATTATGGAGGTTAGACTAGATTGTAAATAAGCAGTCACAAATTCTTTGAAGAAATTAATGATTCACTGATGAAATGATTAGGAAAACGTAACTGCTACGTTTTGGACACAGAACTGGTAATCAAACATTTTATTAATTCTTTGAAAGTTAAACCAATAATAATGTCTTTTTTTTAAAGTCAAAACAATATTAAAAAAGCTCATTGTGTATCATGTGAGGAAGAGTGAGGAGTAGAGAGATGGTAAAAGACTTAAAACGCCTGTCACTGAGTCCGAAATTTTTTCCTATTAATATGGTAAACTTGCTCATCTACCACAGACTAAAATCAGCTTTACGTTTAAGAAATGTATTTGCATGCACAATCTAATGATTAGTCAATTCTAAATGTAAATTTGTGCCAATACGGCAATTCATAATTCCCATGTCTAATGCAGCATCCTAGCATGCCATTACCCATGACTTGAGGAAAACATATATGTGATTGTGATAGGGAAAATTATTCTGCTACATTAGCACAGCTATTAATTGCCAAATAAATGTCATGATTTTTATGAGACAAATTTCTGGTACACACACCTAGATTCCTGCATTAATTTGTACCTGACTGAATGGACAGTTACTGCCTTATGAGTGTCAGACATTGAAGCTGTACAACATCCTGTTAGCCTCGACATACCCAGCACACATGGAGATGGGAGCACAAAGTGGACCAGTTTGAGAGCACTGGAACTGGACACCTGAGCTACCAGCCCCACTGCACTTCCAAACCCTCGGTGAGGCCCTTCTCAATGCGGCCATTCATATTTCAAGCATGTGGAGAATGATGATGCTTTAAATATGTATTCTGACCCGCTGACTTGATGTGTCAACACGAGTAAAGTGTATTCCAGCTTTGCGTTTAAATCCATCTTGTGATTTATGGGAATGTTGTAGTCCTGTTTTTGCATTTTAGCATTAAACATAAAACACTATAGTATAGCTAAATGGATTGAACATTCTATAATTTAGAACCGATTGCCTATCATTTTATCCAAGCAACACATACGGGCTGTCATTTCAAAATTGGAAAAATGAAAACTAAGGGAGATATTTTGTTAAAGTTTGGTGCAATTAATGTAAAGATACTAAATTATTCCAGTGCAATATAAATGGTATGAGCAAGTCTTGGTACTTTAAATCAGGTGAAGTGTTATTTAAAACAGCTGCCAATAAGCTAACTAAATATATACTGTACATCCAAATATAGATCCATTTGAGAAAAAAAGCACAGGTCTTAGTTTTGATAAAACTTCCCAGAGTCAAAAAGTTTTTATATGCTGTGGTTCACAGTGAAATGCACAAGGGTGAAGGGAACAGAATTAAAATATTTTCAGGTTGTCAAAGACAATCTGTTTATATTCTGTTACACCTTGTAAGAGGGGGAAATAAGATCAGTATGAAAGCCAGCACTTGCAACATTTCTGGTGTCTCAAGAAGAATTTGCAGAAAATTTATACTGAGGTATTATATGTGACAAGCACTGTATTTTTTTTTGTTTACTCAGGCAAACAAAAGATTATTATTTAATTAATGATTCCACATTGCTACTGCACTTTGAAACTTTAGGCAAACTGAACGTAATGTACAGAACCACAAACTTACTGGCTGAAATCTGAAAGTACCTGGATTTTATTTTAACAACAATTGACTTTAATTCAAAATTTCCAGTGCTTGTGTATGTATGAATGTTGCGAATGAACAGTATATCACATTGACACACACACACACACACATTCATTAGTCTGGGTAACGCTGTGTTATGGCAGAGCATAAGCGTCAATCTAATTACAAAATAAAGGTGAGGAGATTTGTCAGTACAACTCCCCGAACACTCCTTTACACCAGTGTATGAATACTTAAATACCATTAGCGATGACTCTATTCGTTAATGGGACAGGACTCAAATGGTTTGCACATTTCATGCCTGTGGCCCTACGTGGTTCAAACACGACACAATTTGACAATGGGCCAACATGATTCTCGGTAGCCCAGAACACAAATGTATGCATGCTTCAGATCTCTCGTATATATGCAGCCTCTGTTTTCGTGTCTATCGGCCAAATGAATCAATGCAGCACATTTAAACGTCCATATCTTGAGTTTTTTTTTTTTTTTTAGTTAAATAAACTTCTTGACCAATCGGAATAAAAAATCTGAAATAAATGGGCGCTGCAGGTAGAAGTTTTATTGTGGTATAAACAAGGGGCAGAAAGCAGCACCCACTGGGTTGGATGAAAGATTATGACACAAACTGTTTCCACAGCAACCTCAGCAATCAATGAATGAGACGCTCAAAGCCTTGTTCATACTCCACTTTTCTGTGTCTTGTCACGGTCCACGCATGGTCGAGCACATGAACCTTTTTGTCCATACAACATTTATCAGTGTATGTGTACGTTCGTGGTTGGCAGTGATAGTATTCCACACCAGCAGAGGGCACGCTGTCCTTGCAGTCTGAATGAAGATTTAGTAGGCTAAAATGAAGCTTAAGCAAAAGAGGAAGCACACAACACAGACAACAATGATTCAGAGTGATCTGCTTTTGCTTCTGTTCTGTCTAATGGAGTGACGAGTTGCAAATACGTGGATTCCTCCATATATCCTCACATACATAGCTGCTCATGACAAATACTCTTCTTCTACTCCTTCTTCCATTCCAGTCGACATCTCTTCAGTTAAAGTCACCGCTGCCATCTACTGGAAATTCCCAGCAGTGCACTAATCTATTCCTGACACATACGCAGACAACGTGCAAAATGGACACTTGATACAAAATCTGGGCTGCATGTGCATATTTCGCATGAGCAACCCTGATGATGACATTTACAGCACACGCACTGTGCATGGACTGTGATGGAGCACAGAAAAGTGAAGTATGAATTAGCCTTTCATGTGCCAAGGTAACACAGCGTCTCTGTGCAAAAAGCACTTTCCTATTTTGATCCTTTGTAGCAGGCAAAGGAACTGGTCCAAGGGATGGGGGAAAAAAAATAAATGATTGGTCGATATTTTTGCACAAATTCTACCTTCGATCTTCTAAAGAGAAATATTAAACGTATAAATTTGCAGAAAATGTTATTGAAATAAGGCTGTGATGTGTAAAACTATATAAGTGTTTTGCAAGATTGAAAGCCGTCCCGTGAATGTTGCTAAGCAAAGAAAGCTCCTCACTTTCATGCGAACGATGTTTCATGTAAGATGAGGGCCGGTTGTGACTTTGGGTGGAACAGGGAGTTACACAGACTGTGAATGCTTCCCTTCCCTACAATTACAAAGAATACTTACCTTTATAGCTTTTATAGCTGATTTTGTAATCTGTGTCATCTTTGCTTTAGATATTGGAGGCTTGTATTCATTCAGCGAGTACAACTGAAAGAGACAAAAGCAAAAAAAAAAACAAAAAAAACAAAAACAAAAAAACATTAGATTTACATTTTTGAAGATATCAAAAGTGCCTAACTTATCTTGGAAGTTACCTCAGTTAAATTTAAACAGCTAGTTGGTCTTAAGTAGAAAATAGCATATGAACCCCCCCCCACAGTAAAAAAAAAAAAAAAAGTTTTTTTTGCAGAAGGATTCCAACACAATCATGAACCACCAGGCGTTTCCACATTTATCTTTGTAATTTGGTTTACAGTGACAACTAATTACTTCGTGTAAATCTAGGTACATGATATTGTATGCATTTGCATACACACCCATCAGCAATATTTATGTGAGTTTTGGGTGGTGGTTACTTATGGTCACTGGAAACCAGAGCACAGATGCAAAACACACTGGCGGCAACCACCCAGCACTGATTTTAATATTTTCAGAAGTACCTGAAACCAGTGTAGTACGAGAATGTGACAGTGAAAGCTTTCAGGCGCAGTGACTAAATCTGTCAACAAACATTGGCGATAACGCCGCCTTACAGACCCAATAATATGGCCTGCTGTCGTGTATCTGTTTACGACCTATTGCTACCAGCCTAATGCCCTGTGGGAACTCACAGGTAGCTCTACACGTTGTTGACGCAGACAAAGTCTGCTTATGGTGGAGAGAATTTAAAAAAAAAAAAAAAAAAAGATTGCAATCTAACGACCAAAAAAAGCATGCATTATCCCTTTCAGCATCACAATAACCGTGTTCTGCCGATACTGTAACTACACAGAGTACCTCATGGCCTACTTCACATTACGTAATCAAGGGCAATTCTTCAAAGCCATGCTGTGAAACAGGGATGCGCATTTCACTGTATCTTAAACACTTCCCATCGCACACAGGCCCCTTTCTGTATATTTTCAAACACAGCCCGACGTGCACTAAGCTGTCCCCAACCAATTCAACACGGACACACGGAGCACAATAAACAACAGCCTCCCCATTCACACAGACTTTCACGGAGGCTGCAATACGGTGTAAATAGGGAGCAGGCGGCCGCATCAGCCGTCATACGATGCGTTGCACGGTCGTCTGTTCTGGCGATGCGCGTGAGCGACTAAAATCGGCACCGAAGCAAAATCTGACAGAGAAAGAACAGGCTTGTCAAAAAAGGGCTTTGTCTACCCCCCTGATCCTGTAACGTTAGCCCAGCCATGTATGGGTGGTGGGGGGGGGGGGTACCAGCTCAAAACACACTGCTTAATGCTGGAGGGTGGACTTCACGCACTAATTAACGTTAATTAACGCCGCCAGCACACACATTTAAATAGCCGTTAGCATCTTAGCTGGCCGACCACTTGCTCGGTAAACTAACAATGCGAAGGTGGAGTAAATAAGCGGCCGGCTCCGACGGAGGCCCGCCCTTCGTCTTCGCGGGGTACAGGACTGATTATGTCCGGCTTTATCGCATTTCTGAACCCGACTTTCCCTCGCCGACACCGGCCAGAGAGCCGCCCCCCCGTCCCCCCGGCTGCCGGCGGCCACCCCGCCTCGGCCCGAATTCCCGACAGTCTCCACTCCGAGATGGAGAGCTCCTTCCCCCGCTACGCCCGGCGCCTCGACGAGCTTCTGGCGCCTTGTTTTTTTTTTTTTTTTTGGAAAGCGTCGGCCGTGTAGCTGGCCTGTGCGGGGAGGACCGCGGCCTACTTCGCCAGATGCCCGCTGCCCACCACGTCCAGAATGAGCCCCTTCACGCACGCCTCAGCTGAAGAAAGAGATACAAACCTCGCCATTGAATGCTTTAACGGCCTCCATGGTGTTATTATATATTTGATAAAATGTATATATTATACTGGCAGCGCGTTCAGAGTGCTTGCGGTGCTCTCAGAGCCCGGTTCTCCGCATGCTCTCAAGATCGGCGTCTAAGCGAGGCGCTAGCAGAGCCCAATATGGCGGAGGGCGGCCGAGAAGACGCAGCGCCACCGAGCCCGTGTGGCGGGCGCCGGTACTGCAGGCGGCCGGGAAAAACTCCCCTCTCCTAAGTACAATAACAAGTACAAAAAAATTACATTGAGGTAGTTTTCTTTAAAAATATTTACACTGAGATGCAAGATCTTATACCCAGCCGCAAAGAACTTGTGACAATTGTATTGGTACTGTTCGCTCAGGAAAATGAGGAACAAGCCCTTGTTTTTTTTTTTTTTTTGGAAAATGCTTCCCACCCTCTACATGTGACAGTCGTGTCCCAGAGGAGTGCCTTCGGTGACAGGCTACGTTCCCTAAGGTGCACCGAGGAGCCTTGGTGCAGGTCCTTCACTCCTGTGGCCACCAGAGCATACAATACTGCCTTGGGCTAATACAAGTCACAGAGGCAGCCAGTCACCAAACGGATAAATGCAATATTTATAGTGTCTAAACACTACCATTACTTTTTTTGTACAGGTTGCACATTCAACCTTAGTACAACAGATGACTTCAACTTTTTAAACTTTTACATTATTGGCCTTATGCTTCACTGTGCATAGTCACTCATTGTGTACGTGCCCTGCCCATAGCACAGATGACTGTTCCATACTTTCATTCTTGCTCTGATATGGACTCACTTATTACTGTTATACAGGACTGTGACTCCATCTTCTGCTTAAGTGTTATGGTGTAATATTGTGGTCCTTTGCTGCTGTAGCACCAGAATTGCCCTTTGGGGATTAATAAAGTATCTGTTCAAGCAGGTAGGCAAACTAGAACACTATATGGTTTACGTTGCTGTAACAGAAACACTTACACTGAAACAGTACAGTAGCAAGTAGTATTAACCACTTGGTGCCTTTTTTTTGGCCCCCAGTGTTAATGGTCAACAAAGTTAGTTTATTTGCACCTTAAATGATTTCACAAAAAGAAATCCTCTGAAATAATCTTATTTCACTGATAGGACTGTCAAACACCACAGGCCAGATACTGTTAAGGTAGTATATATATATATATCCAGTCACTTAAATCTAATGCATTTTTAAGTACGGGACAGAAGTACACAAACTTGCACATGCAAAAAAAAAAAAAAAAAACAAGACAATCATAAAAATACTTCTACCCCTGAACTTTCTCTGTGAATCACTGGCATAAAGTAAAATGCTAAACAGTGTGAAGCGCTACATGTTGTTACGTCTCCAAACCCAGTGTAAAATATAAACATGAACAAAATCTGATCACACTTCCAAACAAAAAGACCGGGGGGGGGGGGTCTTCGGCACTCGTGTGACTGGAGTGTCTAGCTAACTTCACAAGTTCCTATTGTGTCTGTAACAGAAAATGACATGAACCTCTATTATAAAAAAAACACAACGAATCCAATAACATTAAAACATGAGTGTTTACAACAGCCCCCAGAAACAAGGAGCATTATCACTTTAACATGTAGGAGTCCTGCAGCAAAACAGCATTTGAACTCTGCTCTTCGAGTCCAGCAGCCGGGAAAAGGTCAGCAGTGGCAGACTTATGGAAGGTGCAGTACAGGCAGTTTGTTGGCCTTTCATACACTAGTCTCTGTGTATGAGACCATACTGGCTGCAGCAGCAAGGTTCTCCACACTGCCCCCTTGAGGATCCAGTTGCTTACAGATGTCCTGCCACAACACCAAATTGACCTCCTTCCACTTCCTGTACTTGACAGCAGTCAAATCAGGATCAGTCAGAATTTGTTCAATGGCCAGAAGATCTGCTTCTTTAGCCTGAAAACAAAAGACATCAGATAAAAATAAAATGATTTATCAAAGCAGTATTACCATTAGTATTGCCTGCAATGCCAAGCCAGATTTTTGCAAGTTACTTCAAATCATTACAATAAACTGTACAGTACTTAATGAAACATGCTGCAAAAAAGTATACAGGCTAAGAGTGAGTGATTACAGATGAAATTTTGTATTTAGTACACTGTCCCATACAGCAAGCAATACTGCGGAGATTAGATTTAGCCAACCTGCCAGTAAAGATACTGCAGATGGAAATACTGCCTGAAAACTAAACTTGCTGCATTTTCTCTTTAATGCTACATGCTTTCCTTCACATCCTGAAAACTCAGTATTGAGTTAATGCAATAAATGCAAATAAAGTAGCTTTCTGCATAAAAAATTTGATTTGCCCAAAGTGGATCTGGGTCAGTTGGAGTTTACTTGTACTGATCCATCGATCCACTTATCCTAAGCAAGGAGACAAAGCTTGTACACTGTACTCAGGCATGAATTTCAAGAAGTTCAATTTAGTTGTAATACCGCCACCTAGTGGTACCAACAGAATGACCGCGACCATAAGCCCTGCACCCTACCCACCTTCAGTGTGCTGTTCAGGGTCCTGATGTGATGGAGTTTTTCATTCACCGTCTGGTTTTTGCAACGCTTGATGAATGACTTTCTAAAATCCCTTTTAGTTGATGGTTTTCGGTCCCCGATTGGTGACAGACTGGCCTCTTTCAGATGAATGTACAATTTTTCCATTTCATCAGATGCAGTTTCTGCTAAAACGAATTGGTAAAGGAATAAAGTTAAGGCCAACATAGAAATAACTCAAATTAGATAGATATAATGAATTAGGCTTTTGCTTTTATTTTTTTACTAAAAAAAGATCAATTACTATAAAAAAAAAAAAAAAAAAAAAAAAACTCATCTCAATCTTAAAAAAGGAGCAACTAGTTAATTGCAACTTCTAACAAGAAACAAAAGCAGAGAGAGAAAACAGCGACGTTTCTCATTTTGTTTCCTGACTCCACAGGAAACGCAGCGCAGCCCACAGGCAGACCTGAGGACACCTGTAGATGACAGCGAGCTCAGCTCTCGTTTCTGACAATGGCATTGCTAACCGTCCAGTCAGAGCAGGAAGTGTGGTCTGCATGAACTTCCCCTACCCAGAACCGCCTAAGCGCATACGAAAAAGAAGAAATTTTCCAAAACGTATGAAGGCTTCGTAACTTCTCGTTTCTGGTTGAGAGGAAGTGTAACGTATACAAACACACCCATACAAGTGAAGCACGGACTTTAACGCAAACGTCAGGTAAAACCAAGACATTAGTAGGTAGGTAAGACTCTAAGACATTAGCAAACCCTAACTTTACTGAGTAAACAAAAGCAGAATTCTGGAACATTCTGGAAGCCTACTAGCAGTTAGCTGTTTACATGCAATGGCCGAGTCATCTGTAAAGAGAGTAACAGTTACCTTTCATCCATAACTCCTCAGGAGAGGATCTTTACTAGCTTTACCATCTTAGACTAAACCACCCTCTAAAAAGGATAGTACGGTAAAAAATTAAATTTACACAAAGTTGTTCACCCAGTACACATTTGATATAGAAATGCAGCTATGCTTTGCTTTTTTGAGCTTGTAACAGGCTAATTTTGCTAGCAGCCGCAGATAAAAAAAAAAAAAAAAAAGTACAAGATGATCTCATTTCAGTTTTCACCAGACTTTCCCTTTAACAGGGTGATTTAGTCTAAGATTAGGTTTAATCAGCGTTTTAGAATCCAACCCCGAGCTTACAGTTTATTCCAGTGCCTCCACACAGCCTCTCAGGCAGACATGGGGCAGAGGAACCTTCAGTCACATGAGGGTATTCTTTATTCTAGGGTATAATTAAGTCTGTAATTAGCAGGATCTGATGGGTGCTCAGCCAGCCCACATCTGCTTTGCAAACTCACCCTCTACAGCATCAGTAGGTGAAGACCCTTCCGGCACCTCACAGAGGTTGTTGCTGACCGCCAAACCCTCCTGCTCAGCCTCTAGGGGGAGCTGACCGTGGCCCTCCCCAGACGACTGTGTGACGATGTCTAGCCAAGATCGCCGGTTCTTGGTCGTGGAGGAGGCAGAGCCCTGAGATGTCATGGTGCTGATGGGGGTGGAGATGGAGCCTGACGCCTCACTCTGAGATGGTGAGGAGTAAGGTGGAGGGAGACTCTCCTGTTTAAACACAAGCACTCCAAATTAACAGCACAAATACAGATAGACTAGGCCAATTCAATGAACGTGCAATAGAAATACTCAGACAACTCAGTCTGTCAGCTGCATCAAATCAACACATGAACAGATCTACCAAATATAATTCCATATACATTAGAATTACAAATACATAGAAAAACCCTGAGTAAAAGCTAGATGATGGTGCTATGAGGGCTGAGAGTAGTACTGGAGCCACGAATCTCCCAAAATGTGTGTGGAACTTGAGTGTTCTCCAACGCATTTCTTCCTTTCAATCCACAGTCCAAAGGCTCGCAACTTAAGTGGATAGGAGTCTTACTGCGCACGTACGTGTGTGTGTGTGTGTGTGTGTACCCCATTATGGGCTAGCATCCTGTCCAGAGCATCCCCCGACTCGTCTGCTTCCTCTGATTCCTGGGACTGCCTTCATAACCGTGTCAACCAGTTGCGGAAAAGGGTTTGATGAAATAAGACAAAGGACTTATTTCCCAAAATTAATGAAACACAAAGGGCAGCAGTGGGAATTCTCCCCCTGCTGTATGAGCAGCAGACTGCAAACCGCGCAGTGAAGACTCAATATAGTGTCTTTCGAAACAGCAACATCAGAGTACATGTGCATTTTTAGCTGCACCTGCAAGCAGCATTGCGCTAACATGCCGAGGAGGTCAGCCACTGGCAGATCAGTTCAGTGACAGAGCTGAATTCAGTTTCATTAGATCAGTTTAAGTGCGCATTATCAAGCTGCGTTAAACTGAAAGGCATCACAAAACTCAACAGGAAGAGCAGCAGTATCCCATAAGGCCAAGTCTGTTGGCCACAACAAAAAAAAAAAAAAAAAAAAAAAAAACACATCAACATAACGGGTCTGTTTACAGCCATGAGGCCCAAGGCTCTGAGGTTCCCAGGTGCCATGGTTTGGGTGAGAGGCACTTACGGAGTCGGCAGCCATTTCTTCGGAGTAGGGGGGCGGGGGCACCTCTGTCAAAAGGGCCTCCTCCTGGTCACTTGCTTCACTGTAACGCTCTGAACACACACAGCCATGTTGTCAAGGGTATAATTAAAGCCCAGATGCCAGCCAGCTACTGAGTAACCGTGCTTTCGTAACGCTAAGTCAAGTCAGTGGACGCAGCAGCCAATAGGCTTGTAGTCACATACCTCCAGCGTTTTCTGTTGGGGCGTATTGAATGGAGGCCAGCCCAAGTTTGTTCAACCACCTGAAACGAAAGGTTCGTCTCACAAACTCCCACACGCATGACAAATCTGTTTGGGGTATCACACGAAACGCTAAGGTCAGTTAAAATTAAAGAAAGATCTAAAACCAAGGAAATTACAACCAATCCCATGGTACAGTCCGATTAATTTTCAGATTATGTACATTAGAGCCACATTCCATAAGTAGCCAGCCTTTTTTTTGATAAAAAAAACCAAAATTTGCTTTTAGCAGCAAATAACTATGTTTAATGGGGGGGGGGGGGAAGGGTAGCAGATTCATACAGATGCGAGGTTTAATATGCCAGTGACACTGAACAGGCAAATGGTCTTTAAAGGCTAAACCGCAGTCAAATGCAGCCAGCGGCGTGCGATCTTCCTGCAGCCCGCCTCTCATCCTCACATGTTCATGTCCTCGTTGCTCTCCGCCGCAAAGTAAAACATCATGACTTCAGGGTGGCAGGCCTTCATCGCGCTGACGGAGAACAGAAACAGAAGAGGAAGAGAGTGGGTGTGATTTAGTAGGAATTCCCGGGCCCAAATTAAGAACTATTAGTAAATTCACATAAAAAGCTGTTTTTTCAAAAAAAATAAGCATTTGTGATATTTCGCAAAACTAAAAAGATGGACTGAAAGTACAAGTAAAAAAAAAATTTGACACCATTTAAAAAAAAAAAAAACCTTCTACTCTGATTTACATAAAGAAATGGAGCAAATGAAACATGTTTTCCTAGACAAATGGTTTTCATGTTCTGCATGTCACTGGAAAATATTTTTCACCTGTCCATGGTCTAACATACCTTGACATTCTAATTATGTAAACAAGCTTTTGATTGAAGGAAAAACCCCTGAATTGGGTAACGGTTCCTGCCAAACATCCATCACATGTTTCAGCTTGTTTCCCACAGATGGTTTCTTAACCTGTCTGATAGATTTTAAGAAACTGCATACTTACTACTTTTTCTTGCACTCTACTGCCCGGTCAATCAGAAAGTCTGCCAGGTTGATGAAGCCTTCAGCTTTTTCAGCCTGTAAGGCAATCAACACCACTATGAAGCGTATCAGTATGATCTGAAGCACCTTTCCATCGTTATTCAAAGTAGTTGTAGAAAGACCTAAAATGACATCATTGGCATGGTTCATAGTCCTGATGGTCAGTATATTGACATTTATCCCCCTGGTCGACATCATGAGCCACGTCCCATGTGGCCATGGTGGAGAGAGCTGGCCAAAGCTGGGGTTAGTCCATAACCATTCAGCAGATAAACAACTTTGAGTCAATGTGAATTAATTCATTGAGTCCACAACAGGTTCCTTCATAACAATGTCACTCACCATCTGACTGGTGTACCAGTACAGCGAAGTTCCCTTCAGCACAAACCAGTATTTTTTCCACTTGATGCCCAGGAATCTCTTGCCCTCCGTCTTCCTGTACAGCCAGCCCTGATGATCCACCTGGCCTAGCTCTTTCACGGAGATCCTCCTTCGACTCATTGTCACATTGCCTGGGTACGGCGGGCAGTGTGTCAAGTTCTGCGTTTCTTTGAAACGAAGTCAGATTCCACACTACTCTTCACCACTGAACTCAAAATCGTACGCTCCTGTGACACGCAGGTAAACGTCGACACCTCTCGCACGTAGCCTGAATTCATTTGGAATATAGACTTTCAAAAAAGTCCACAGGCAACCCAAGATATTACTGCAAGTGAGAATGATACATGGCTTCTGCATAGCCTTAGAAGTCTTACCTCGAGTCTTCTTTGACTTTGGTCGCAAAGACACCTGTTTTTGGAGGGGAGGCAGAAAGAAAAGCGAGGGGTCAGACAGTGATGGGTGTCGCCACTTAGCAGGCAAGATGTTGACAGCATGCACAGACCAGCGTGAGAAGCTGCAGCTGTGCAGCCGACACAGACAGCCTTCGCATGCCGCCCCACACAGTTCGACTGGAACATCCTGTTTCACACTGAACACCAAACAAGCGCCTCCCCCATGCTCTTGCTTGAGCTCGCTCTCGTTCACCCCCCCCACCACCAACCTCATCTTTGTCTCCCTCTCTGCCCCTCCCCAACCATATGAAACAACCACATGGGGTAATTTTTCACAAGTGAGGTGTGAAGCACTCCCAGAAGTTTGACTTGACTTTGAGCTGCGCTGCATCCCTGACAACCCTTAAGGCGGTTTCCAGTGTATCTGGGTACAAGTGATTGCACATCTGACAAACATTGATACAACAGTTTAACTGAATTTCATTTTTACCTTTTTAGTTGACACTTCTCTTTAAAGTTGTGCAAGACAAAATCATAACAGACGAGTAAAAATCATTAGTGTAAAAACTGCGTTGCCAAACAGTAAACACTGCAGTTGTCTTCAAACATCATTTCATTTATATTATAGTTAGAAAACTGGCGAGTGGAGAGCCAACCATCTAGAAGTAATTAATGATTTCATACTTACTGGGCTATAGCTATCAGCTGCCATATTTGGTGCCAAAGAGATGGGGAAGGCAGCCTGAAAAGAAAAACCACAGATTTTTGTCAAGGATCCAAGTCTTAGACACAGATCGAGCTAAACAGCCTCCCCACGGACGTGTCTTATCCCTAAGCAAAAACATCCATATTCATAATTCATCTCATCACTGAAATAACATTACCACACCTTCAGAGATAATCGCTGCCGATGTGTCTCAATTTAAATCATGGGGTAAAGCTCAGAACTGGACCGAGAAAGAGAGACATGCTACCGGCTTGGAGAGATGCTTCTCTCTGTCTAGCATTACCACGGTTTAGGAAGAGTATGTTTGAGGGAGACTACCAATCTTGCTACATCGGTACATAAAACTTGAGCAACAGCATTAAAGGCTGAGCTGTGCGTATTGGCCAACTTCCTAAACTGGCCAGGGTTCCTCATTTACAGCCAAGCAGGCTGTGCAGAACAAAGCAAAAAAAAAAAAAAATGAGGATGCTGTGCAGCTGACTTGGCTCTGAAGAGAAAGATGCCAGAGTGCATCCCACAGTCCACATGCATGTAGAGTAACACAGGAACATCACACACCTTTTACGGTTTAGGATCTGCGAAAACCTAACCCGGCGACCTCACTTCCAAATTAGAGGAACAGTAATCTGATTTCCTGCCAAATTGCTTCAAAAGAACAACTGTTACAACGTCTCATATACATCCACAAGAATGACATAACATGTATCAGTTAAAACTAAGCACTTAAACGTCCCCAGCGGTGCAAAATTCGGGAAAGCATTATACGGCATAACAAAATAAAAACCCCACAGGGCAGCTATTCCCCACGAATATTCTCCGTCCATCATGATGAAGTTCCCAAATGTCACCTCCTGTCCCTCTCAATTTCGACAGACGTCTGGAGGCTAGCCTCCATCCCGACCTCTTACCCACCAAATGTCCCTGAACAACACAAAGTGACAAACTGAACTCATTCCTACGGCTTCTGGTACTACCGACACGACGCGCTTGATTGACGTCTTTGTGTTTGAGGAACAAAGTAGCAAAAAGCACTAATTAGCGCCTCAGACTTCAGATGACACGTTTCTGATAAACGAGCCCGTCGATGCTAGGAAACTTAGAAACGACACCTAACTTCAGAGTTAACAGTCCAGGCCAAACGTCCAAGGAAATTCTTGGATAAACCAGCATACTTAATGGTGTGCAGTCACCACCATTTATACATACGAAATAACTCTCGTTCATTTCAGCTCTCGTCGATTGTTTCAACAGGAACACAACCGCTCAAGGACGCTCCTGTCACTTTTACATGTCACTTCAATAGGCTGTTAATTATGCATTTGTATTGTGACCACAGAAAACGTCACCTACGTCGATGCAACAGAATTCATTAGATATACAGGGAATACAACTCCTGTGTATTGACTGTCAGAAAGATGAGAATGACCAAACAAACACAGCCCTTTGCAGGACCGCGCTGCTACCGTATATGAACACATGGTACCTGTACGCCTGGCACTGAAGTCCAAATTACAAAGCATATTTGACGGGGGAACGAGCTGCACATCGCCTCCTGGTCTTCTTAGAAATGCCGCAAAGCTGAGTTAGCTATCTGGGCACTTTGCCCGAGCTTTACCACCAGAAAGACCACAGAGGCATTACATAAAGCTAATATGAGTGTAAGAAGAGATGGGGCAATGCCTGTTCAAGTCTTAATGACTCCACCGGCAGCACGTGCGTCTTTTTCTGGTTTATTTTAATGGGTCGAGTCAGTCAGTGACCACAGTGTGTCACTCTAATGCCTTCAGCCTGCTCACTGTCACTTGAAAACTCATGCTATACTAAGTACATCTGCATTTTCTAGACTCATTAAGCACTCCAAGATCCATGCCAAATATTTTGCTCTATCAAAAATGTATACTCTGGAACATGCTTAAGGCAAGGTTATAAACACTAACGGCTGAAAAAAGAATACAGGACATAAACCATTCAAATGATAGGCTGTCTCCAAATACCCATTATACCCACCCAGGATCAAGAAAATCAACAGATAGTTCAGAGCATACCACCCTCTTCCTCTAAACCTGATCACTAGTTTATGGTTAGAAATCGTTGAAAAACAGGCAAACATTAATAGAAACTAGGTGTGGATTAGTTGATTATCCAGACAAAGACATTTCTATGAACACAGGGCAGAGAGGTATGATGAAGAATGTTCAGCCACTCAATTAAGAGAACACGTCAGTTTGGATATCAAATATTTAAACAAGTTGGGCAGATGGGTGTCCTACGGCCTGTAATATTCCTCATGTTCTTATGTTCCAGCAATGACAGACTTTAACGATGTGGGCATTCATGTATAAACAATTCACAATACATGCACAAACTACCAAAACAATGCAAAGGACCCTCCGTGCATGTACGAGGGTGTAATACAAAAATGTTAACAGTTTATTAGATGGCTCCCTGAGTGACCCACTGTGTGTTGAGCTCATCTCGTGTGGTATCACAAGAGTTATGTGCTTCCATCTTTTTCCTCCTCTCCAATGATTCCAGAATTTTCTACCAGGAAAAATGGGGTAACGGGCGTTAATTATTGAAATTAATGCAAGGAAAAAAATTCTTGCGTTCCTAGCTCGTCTAATCACAACTGGCTAAAGTGTAAACTTTAAAAAAATGTAAAAAAAAAAAAGTCCTTAAAATATTTCTGGTGAGTAAATGCACGACGTTCGGGCTCGTGTCTGAAGTCCACGAAGCTTCTTGAGAAGCCGAGTCGGCCGCAGCTGCTGAGGTGGCGTCTCTTGACCGCGCTCAGCACCACTCCATTGTCCTGCCTCTTCACGGCACGGTACAATGGTCCTCTTGGCCGTGCCAGGGTCGGACCCGAACGGGAGCAGACTGGCACTGCCAGAGCCAGTAACGCCCTGATTATTATCATTATCCCGGCGCCTGTCATGACCCTTCGACGAACGAGGCTCATGTTAACCCGCCGGGTGCTGCGTTGACGGCTCTCCTAAGTGGAGCCACATCTGTGGGTGAAACACTCCCCAGCCCGTTGTCCCATCCGATAATCCCAAGAATGAACAAACTCTTCTTGTGATTTGAAGAGACAGTCCCGCCGATAGCGACTGCATTGACGTTTGTTAACAAGTTTCAAAAAACGAGGAATAGAAAGTGAGAAATAAACTGGTGTTTCAAATACGTTCCCACTCGCCACTTCTTTTCTGAAAGACCGTCTGTCATTCAGCATGGCTCCTTGTGTAAAGACCAACTACCTGCGAACATTTAAACACATCCAGTGTAAGAGGAACACTAGTTATTATTACCATTCCTGCAATTGGAGCTAACCTGATAAAATAAAAGGAGGAACAATTAAGAAAGCAATTCACTAAATGATGTAGTTGCCCAATACCACAGCAAACGTTGAATTCATCAGTCATGTCTAAAATGCCATGCAAAAGTAACCTCATTGAAAAATACCCCTTTGGATCATGCAGTACTTTCGTATATATTGTATTGCTACCACATAAAAAGCACATTTCTGTGTTGAACCTGATATGTTTTTTTTCTATGGTATTCTTTTCTGTCTCCAGCTGTGAATGACATTTAATGAGTAGAGCTGTATGTTACAGCTTCGAAGAGCTGCAGTCGGATTCCTGAGATACATCGTATTTGTGACAGACTAAGAGATACATCATGTTTTATTTGTGACAGACCGATGAGCTTCCTGACTGACTTAGGAGTATCTTTACATCTTGAAAAACTGTTTTACACTGGTTTGGTGATTATTCCCTGTTTTGAACTGGTTTGGTGATTATTCCATGTGTTGAACTCATTTGGTGATTATTCCCTGTTTTGAACTCATTTGGTGATTATTCCATGTTTTACTCTGGTTTGGATTCATATTATTCCTATTCATATTGGAGACTAACTGCAAGTGCCGATATTTGTAAAGCCTCCATTTATACGTAACAACAGAAAAATTTAAAGAGTGTCATGAGCCAGCGATGCCTCTTTGCCAACTCCTATTAGTCCCAGTATATTTGGTTGCATGTTTTATTCCCTTTGGAGGTCATTGGAATCTCAGTAATGCCTCTGGACTGTTTCCCTCTTGGCAGAGGGCCATGAGGCCATGGCGGTAGAATTCCTTGTTCCGCGGCGTTGTGACCAAGAGAGGGGCGGAGGTCAGCTTATACTCTAAAACCGACGCTGGTGGAAAGCCACCAGTGTACCCGTGAAGAAAAATCCTTCCCTTCATTATGTACACTCATCCCTTTATCATTTGCTTGCCCTGATTACACAGTGCATGGATGATGCCTGTCCAAAATAGAGCTTGCAAACAACCACGTATTACAGGCGGTAGGCAGAAAACAAACATGAAGCCCTATCTGAATTCTTGCACCCAGATTTGGTGAGCTGTAGTTGGAGGCTAACGCAGGGTGGCTCCGGGTGAGTAGCTTTTGAGATGGTGAACTAATAAGGTTTGTGAACTCAGTGCGGTTTGAATCATGAGGGCTGGAAACGTGAACTTGTAGGATCCCGGATCAAATTGTAAACATGTGCATGTCACCAAGGTACTTAATCACTTGATCCTCTAAAACATCTGGATACGTTAAAGGAATTATGTGGCCACTGCCTGGCCCCCAATGTCCTAGCAGAGCAGTGAAAAGCTTGATCTCACAAACATCCTTACCGCTTGAGAGATGGACCACAACCTGTTGCCATACTGGTATCTGAGGAAAAGAGGAGGCAAACAGCATTATTCCCAGACAATCACAGACGTGCTATTATAATTACCAATAACTAAATGAGAAATTTGTTCACTGTGAAATGTTTAAAATATGTGATTTCATTTAGGGAATGTGCATTTTTTATGGTTTTTAAAGGAGTCGCAATGTTTGACTCACACCCAATGTGGAACTGCATAACCAACTGGTATAAACATGTGATTGGCCTCTCCCAGTTCCCAGGTTTTTTTTTTGTTTTTTTTTTAAAAAGCTTGCATTGAGTATTTCAGATCTTCATATTTTATTCATCAAAAGTAAAAAAAAAAAACCAAAAAAAACCAAAAAAAAAATTGCTGCCTCTGGGGACCAATGAATTTGATTCTTCTGTGGTGTACAAGTGAGATTTATTGTCAGCAAGCCCATAATTACGCCTAAGAGCATGAACTGCTCTGCTTTTTAAGCAGGAAGCTGATTTTACTTAATTATGGGCAGGACGTTGCTTCTGAGTTGAAAGGGAACCATTTTGGGTGCCTCTAAAGAGAAATGGGCAAGTGCATCTTGGGTTGCCCTGGGAATGAGCATTAAGTACATACCATGAGTAGCAGGAAAATCCTGTTTCAAATGCTTACAATTATTGTAGAACAACTACTCAGTACTCCCTCAATCCATCCAATTGCGATTATTCTTACTTGAGTACAGCTTGGATGTCTCTCTGCATTTGTTAGATTCATTTCCCTCTTGTTTTCTACTAGTCTGGCTTCAATAATTTGAATGTCAAAGATGCATGAAAACCACAGCACAGGCACAACCTGGGGCTAAGAGACCAGTCAATCATTTCTGACATTTCTACAGCCCTTTTCTTGATTCCTCATTTTTAACTATGCTCAGTCCAGTTATGTCAGTGGTTGTACATCATCTTTATTCACATGGGAAATTTCAGGTTAAATGTTATTTTCATGTGTACACGAGCCCCTTTTCCTACAGTAGTAAGGCCACATTTCCACCTCAGCCGATCTCTCCTGCCTTTTAGCCTACTATCAGCAGCTTTACTATAAATGGAGTTGCCACCTCATCGTCAGCAAGCTCGAAGAGAATCAGTACTTGAACCTGCCCAGATGAACACTGCATCTTGAAGGCTGAGTGACAAAGCCCCCCTTCAATGTGCAGCCAGAACCCTCCCTTTGCAGACCAGACTGTTTTGGACCTGATATTGGCATGATGGACAGGTAAAAGACGGACAGCAGGGATGTACAGATTTGTGATGCATCGTGTGGCAGGCTGGATATTCATGGGTACGTACCTGTCCAAAATACTGCTGCTGGAAATCCAGTCCGACATCTGTGATGAAGAGAGTACAGAGTTAACCTGCCCACAGATCAGTGCTGATAGATGGTGAGAACTCATTGTAAATGGTTCCTAGGTTCATATCCCTGAAGTAGAACAAGTGTATGGGTTCACATGAGGCTTGCCCATGGAGGTCTGGGTCTGCCCTTTAGGCCACAGAAAACTTTTACTCAACATTGTTCAAGAGCGTCGTAATTTTTCCCCATGCATCATATTTGTGAAAGATTAAATGCAAGATAACATTCTTTAATCAGCAGCTACTAATACTTGACTGGTTGCTTTGAATCCAAAGGACAGCAAAGGTCAGGGCAGTAAAACGTGCCGCACTCGAATAACCGAGGAGGAAAGTGTGTCATGATTCAGTGGGAAAAACCTGATGTGGCCTTTAAGAGTAGGAAATCAAAAACCACTGAACCAAACAATGCAAATTGTGCATAGTCAGGCACACCCCAGGAAGAACTCATTTTTATTTGCGGTAGATGCCCATCTGCAAAATTTAGTTTTGGGGGTGGTACCAAATTTTATTCACAGTCCACATTCACTATCGGCAAGGAACAATGAATTCCATAGGCTGCAGTGTCTCTCTCAGGAGGCCGGGGGGGGGGATTGGAAAGTCATGAAACACCCACATGCTCCACCCACTACTGACTGAGCATGTGCAGATGAGACCAAAGCTCATGCACGGCTGGGCATGTTGCAGCAGATCACACCGAGAGGAGAAAGCAGAAATTAGGCATAGCATCACATTTGGTCAGGAGAGCAAGCATGCAAGTGCAAAAAAGGGGAAAGGAAAAGATGACCCCACACCCCCACCACAGTTCAGCACATTGGGCAGTCCCTCATTCTGAAATTGAGGTGTTATTTCCTACCAAACTGGTCCACTGAGTGTTAGAAAAAGGTACATTCCATTTAAATGTCTTGTGATCATAATCCTAATCTAAAAACTAATCTGAACAGATGTAGTTGTTATCTTATTCAAACTTTATGGCCAGAAAATTAAGTTGTGAGAATCAGCCTTAAAATGGATTAGAAAAAGTCTTTCTAAAGTCAAGCATATGTGAATTGCAAGCAGTTAATGTGGCTGAAAGTCATTATAAGCACAAGGGATTTACAGCACTGGATAACGTTGTAATAAAAGCAGACATATCGAGTTCCACCCCATGGTTACAAACTGGGAGTGGAATTAATTCCGGAAGGTCAGAGGGTTAACCATAGTGACAGGAATGCACTATAAAATGCAAGCAGCACGTAAGTAAGGCTGGTCTCAGAAATGTCTGCTTGAGGCCTGTGTGTCTGCTTTCTCTTGGCCCTTTTACCCAGAATTCTGCAGCAGCCAAGCAACTCCATTCATCTGGACCAACAGAACAAGACACTAATTGTTACAGGTGGCACACTGGAATTTAAATAAAAAGGCAAAACAAGAGGAGCGATTAAAAATCAACTGCACCTTTAATATTCTATTCTCAAAAAGGTTACAAAACTCAGGTCAGTTACAATGCATCATGGGATACACGTTTGACATGAAGCAGTTAATACTGTTGCTCACACTTGCATTAGTCATTAGTCCCGTTTCTCTGTGACGCCGACTTGTGTGGATAACAGCAGGCCGTCTGTTTCCAGGGCTGCGTGAGGTTGAGGTCAATGCCCTGGAGGCAGAGCTAGTCACTGACAGGAATGTGGGTCGCATCAACGACCAACCACGCTGCCTTCAGCAGGAATATTGCTGTCATTGGCCAAGCTCAGGAGACTGAAGCATCTACAGGACCAAGAACGGCTACAGCAGTCCGCCACCATCCCTCTGTCTAACCTCAGCCTTCTGGTGTCACGGTGACCATGTCCACACAAGTGTCTTATTACAAAGACATCTGGGTAAATTCTGCATCCATAAACAGTATTGTGCAAAGAGTTTAATGCATAGATTAAAGAAAGGTTGCTGGTGGCAATGAGTACATTTTTCAACCAAATGAAACAGTGAACAAACTTTGGGGGAAAAAAAAAAGTTTTGCATTTAATGGACAACTTTCACATGTCATATTCCTGTTAAATTACTACATTTTATGGTACAACAAAACGGCACTGAAAAAAATGGGGCATACTGTACTTTGGCAAGTTGGGGGAAAAATTACAGCTGTACAGAAAGGTTTCAACTATAAACAATGAAATAATTTAAATTAGCACAACAGAAATAAGGTCAACGCATCCTCAACCACTTTCTTGAAACAGATTTACAGTTGCAATGGCACAATCCCGACAGGGGCCACTGTGCTCTGTCTACTCTGTCCACAATTGGTTTGGAATGCTGAAATGTTTGGGGAGTGGAGAGGGGGTACAGCAAGGACTACCAGCAGGACAGCCCCACCCCCACACGGCCAGGCCAGGCCAGGCCAGGCCATGGACAGCAGAAAAAGGCACCAAGGTGAGATAGGAAGCCCCGACAGGAAGCACACGTTAGTGAGTCAGTAGCTTAAGCCGCGAAATCCAACTGACCAGTAGCGAGGGCTCTGCAGAGCGTGACTTGGGTGTGGGGGCTGGGGGTGACTTTCTGGGCACATCATCATGGTAGGGGATGGTGGCGCTGCTGTGTAGGTCAGCGCCAACCAGCAGCCGGCTGCCCCGGATGTGGTCCACCCCACGTACCAGAAGCCTCCCTCCTCCGCCAGGCCGGGAGGAAGACTGAGCTACTGCAGGCTCCTCGGCGATGGTGGGGATGCGCTCGTTGCTCAGGTACCTGTGGAGCAGGTCCTCACCTGCAGCAAACGTGACACGTGTGACAAACCTTGCCAGAACAGCCACTAGTTAGTACCCTTAGCTAGACATCCAGCTGAAAAACATCCAAAATAAAAATTTAACCGCTAACTGAACTCCAGATGCATAGCTCTGGAACAAAGTGTGAGAAGGTGGGCATTCACATCCAGTGTGTGTCTCCTTGGTTGCATTACTCAAGGCCAGGGGATGGGGAAGAACAGACAATACAGCTTTCATTAGACAGGTTGCATTTGTATCTCAGTGCCGGTACCTTTTCGTCCAGATATCCAGGGCTTGGAGAAGGGGTCACTCGGTACCAGGCAGGTGTCCGCTGGCATGGATAGAGGGCGGGGCTTACCTGCATATGCGCGCGCGCACGCACACACACACACACACACACACACACACACACACACACACACACACACACACACACACACACACACACAGGTTAAGGCATGAAATGCCAAACTGCCAAAGAGAGACATTAAAGTCCCCACAACACATTTTCAATAAATACAGAAGGCAAATTTTGAAATCTCCTATTTTAATTCATCGACTAAGGCTACGAAAATGTCATCTGGGTCAAAATGTGCTGGCATTCCTAAATAAGGCGTAGGTGGTTTGATGCTGACCACGCGAAGGCGTCTGCCCCCTCATCCGCGGCTGCAGAACGTTGACCTCGATGGGGTGGACGCCTAGCTTATCGTAGTCAGCGATCGTAAATCGGCGTCGGCTTTCCAGGTCCAGGAAGGAGTTGGGTGACTCAGAGCCCTTTGGCCTCAAGTTGACATTCGTGCACGAATTCGTCTTTGCATCTCTTCACAAACAGAACCACAAGGAAGGAGGAAGAGCAGATAAGTCCACAAATGAAGACAATGAGTTACGATGAAACGAGACTGTTGTGACAGAGCACAAAGGCTGTTAGGGCTCAAACCTGTGCTGACAGTTTATAGATAAACGGCCTCGCGATTTATAAACTCAAACTGACAGGAAAAAAAAAAAGTTCCTCAGGATCCCAACATAATGCATTCATTGAAAATGATCCCCTATATCTAGACCTCAAACCACTGCCTGTGGCATACATGACATCAGGTCTGGTTTTGGCAGGGGTCCCTTACCTGGGAGTATAAGGCACAGATGGTGGAGGGGGAATATACAAGTCTAGGATAGCTGGCTTCTCCTTCTTGAGGGAGGTGTTTCCCATGCTCGTTGAAGGCGGGGCTTTAGGCAGGGACGGCACGCTCTATAACCCATGGCAACACACATGAACAGGTTAGAGTTCCCCACAACAGATCTTGCCTTAAGGGCAGTCAGGCTTTCTTCATCAACAAACTACCGGGCTCAAACAGGCTGTTACTTCAAGGCGCCAGCGATCAAGTGAGCCATTTCTTCAGCTGAAACAAAAATTGAAGCTTTTCCAAATGGTAAAAGTGCCACATCTGGATTTAAGGCACAACCCAAAACTTTAACACATATCCTATATTGAAAACCATGAAAAGGTCCCTGTTGGCAGCTAAAGGCTTGCTTATATGCAGACATGCTCTGATGGCAGTGATATTAGTCTGATATTGTTCATGTGGTGATACTTCCTGTACCGATTCTAACTTGGACTCCTATTACCACCCCCTGAAAGAACAGCCTTTAGTGAGACCTTTAGAACCTGCTTTAAAATGTCCTCTCACCAAAGCCCTTCAAGGTTGAGCTTATCAGCCACAGCTAAGTGACTAAGACCCTGGATCAGAGTGGCTGAATGCCTGACCTATTAGGTAGGCGATAGCTGGTTCAGACCACCTGGAATCTACAGCCCACTGCCATTCTGGGAATCTCAAATTAACCGACCCCCCAACACACACACACACACACACACACACACACACACACACACACACACACACACACACGCAAAATGACATTAGTCTTGTATTGTGTTGATATTTTAGGTTGGGAGAAGCCGTTTAGGTTCTTTACACACCCCATCCCATCTATGCTAGGTGGTTTACACACTTAGCAGAACCTGTGTGTTTCAATGCAGATGGCACATCTGTATGTTGCGAATTTCACAAACAAAACAAGTAAAATAAAGAGTGCTTCACCAGTGGGGCAGAATCAGAATATCTTTATTGTCATTGTAACGGGTACAACGAAATTAAGTGGCAAGATGTAAGAGGTGTGTTTAATCTGCACCACACTGGCCAGCATTAAGTTCCTCATCCCTGCTCAGTGTTAGGTAGGTGTTTATTGGACTAAGTGCAAACACACGTCTCCTAGGTTACTAAGTGGATGATTGGCTGCCCAGTTGGGAAAAAAAAAAGGATCATTTTGAAATCAAATTGAAACCAAGCTTACAAAATGTGAAAAGATGGGGACTACAGACCTGCACAAGGGGGGGCTTCCACCGCATGTTTTTCAGGGGGGCCGGGGTGAAACCAGACGTGCCAGTGGGCCGCTTCTTCAGGACCAGCATCACACCTGCTGGGTCTTCCCTCAACTTGCCCACCAGGTTCTTCAGCTGCCAGCCCACCTGAACCACAAGTGAATAACAGCAGTTTCCCCACCCATAATGCATCTGTGCATCTTCCATGCCCATTAATCGTGTGCATCCGTACAGCACCACGAGCTCCAGGTCTCCTCAGATACAGTTTAAGCTTTCCTTTAGTTTATGCCCAGAGGTATCGCTCATTACAAACCAAAGGTCTGAAATCTGTTTGTCTACAGTACTCATTTCCAAACTAGAGGGTGCAGAGTTTCAGATGGGGTGGGCTTTAAAATATCTACAGAAGGGGAGAACAGAGAGTTTAAATTTTATTTAACCCTAGTCTTGGGGGGGACTCATGGCATTCATGGTGACCAAGACATCCCTGCCACTGTTTGTTGTCGTCGCTGCAGGCAAAAAGGGACGTGATGCAGGAAGTCCAACACATCCACTCACCACTGTCTGCTGGTTGACCTGGATCACTTCATCTCCTGCATGGATTCTGTGTGTCCGGTCAGCAGGGGACTGAAAAACACAGCAGGAACATGAGCAGATCACTCCCCCAACTGGCTGTCGGGGCCTCCTTATCACGAACACGACGCACCCGCAGGCCAGAAAAACAGACCTAAACTGGGCCGATTCTGCTAGTATCCGCTCAGTGACAATGGGGCGGACAGTGTTGTCTCTGGCAGGGAGGTAGGAGATCCTCAAAATATCCTCAAAACAACGGTCAGAACAATAACCAAACAACAGCCACTTACAAGCTCCACGCAGGACAAACAACCCATTGTTATTCTGCTAAAAAGTTGGTGTTTATGTCCATGGAGGAGCACAGGCTGGACTTCCATGATTAAACGCATGGAGGAGACAAACATAAGTGGTAAGGAATTCCCAGGGCAGATGGTTCATCATACACCCTCATGGAAGATGACATTTCAGAACTTGTGAAACATGCAGCCCATTCTAATTGCTGCCACCCCAATCACCTCTATCCACCCCTCTCTGCTCTTCCTCCACTCAATAGGGAGGAAATTTGCATCTGTGCAGACCAAACTGCTCCATCCTTTCCTATACCACAGACAGGCACACTCACCAGGACCTTCTTTGCAGTCTGTACTTCTGATCTAATTTCCCGCCCTCCTCAAAATGTTCAGCTGAAGCTAACATGTTATTGCACAACATTTCGGTGCAGTGATTTAGGTGAGCCCAAAATCTAGACACATCTCCCACTTATTGCAAAAAAAAAAAAAAAAAAAAAAGTTAGTTTTAAAAACCTTTCCAACCAAAAGTAGCTGCCTTTATTCAGTGAACAATTAATGCCAAAAAACAAGTAGCAAATCACAAGATCATACAAGTTATCACAGATTGATAAAATTAGGAGAGTAAACTAATTATGCCTTTAAATTTCATTAAATAACATTATTAACCATGCTGGAGGTGAAAAGCATAGCCAGGAAGAATTTCACAAGAGGAAGGGCAGATAAATAGGGTGCCCCCTAGTGTTTGCTCCGTTCCACCATAATGTCACTCACATTTTCAGTGGTGCCGGTGATGATATGTAGCCCATCATAGGTGGACTTGATGTACATGCCCTGGGAACAAGGAGAAAGTGACACTGGTGTGAACGGTTTCTAATGGGAAACACCTGCAGATGTATAAGCACAGCTAGGGGAGAGGGGCAGATCAGAGGGTTTGTTTAATAAATGAAGACTTAAGCATAAAAAGAAATGCTGAATATGTTGAGAAGTTTACTGCACATTGTGGGAGGCTTGTGAGATCTGCATAGATGCGGCCTGACCCACTGCGGTCTACGTGGAGATGTTCGGGTGGGGGTTGCGTGTAGATGCTGACGACGGTACATCATCTCACCAGTCCCTCGCCAGGCTTGACGTTGGCAATCCGGACCTCTTCCAAGTGGGTAATATGGTGTGTCAGCGGGTCTGAGGTAGTTCTCACAGTCTGGTCACAAATGCCATTCAGAACCTTTGACTGGAATTCAGACAAGCGGCTTTTTAAGGACATGCAACACTGAGTAATATTTCAATTACCATCATTATTTAATAATAGGATTTATATAAAAGCCTCACAACGGGCATTTTACGATTAATATGATTGGGCACAGTCCACTCCGAGTTATACTAAACCGGGAGGCATTGCTCCATTAAAAAAAAAAAAAAAAAAAGGTTGCCATTTGTGTCACGGGAAAATTACTTTTTTTAAGCAAAAGACACAGTGGGGGGGGGGGGGGTACGGCTGGTGTGAGATCATAATTACATCTCATTACATTTAAGGTTCTGCTCCTGTTAGAACGGATGATTTCATGCTGTCACCATTTTAGTGAACAGCTCAATGTAAACAAATCTGCTACCAATAAGATGGTCTTTGACAACCGTGAATATTTAAGGAAGCTGAAGGAAGGCGGAGCACGAGTAGGCCCGTAAGAGGGCCACCGGAGGGGAGCTTGCCGAGCGTAACGGCTGTCAATTGAGTTTCGCGAGCGAGAGCAGACGCAGCCCTGTGGAAAGCAGGGCAAACGTACCGCTGTGCAGCCGCGAGGTGCTGCGTAAACACAGTGGCATGTCACACACACACAGTACACGTTGGGGGAGGGAATATCGTGTGGGATATGTTAGGTTAGAGTTCACCAGTATGTCTGAGAAAGAGGAAGTCTGCTGTCAGGGCTAGAGGCCTGGTGAGTGTCATTCGCGGGAAGTTGTGATTAATGGAGCCCCTCCCCCTGCCGTATTAGCTCAGGAGCGGAGAAAGCCGTGTGACAAGCTTATAGGTCCCAGAGACTTATGTGCTCTGTCTCCAGCTCTACTGCTTTAAAAGCCTGGCTGCTGTCTGTTTCCCCAAAAGGGCATGTACAGAGGCCATACTTACGACTTCCAGAATCTTCTCCTCCATTTCGTAAACTGTGCAATCCTTTAAAAAAAAAAAAAAAAAAAAAAAAAAAGACATTTTCAAAATACAAAATTTCCTGTACCTGATGAATCAGGACAGCAAAGTTTTTTTAAGACCATAAAATTTAAAAACCTCAAAATACCAGCATCTGATAAATGCAGAGACCCAGACACAGCATCAAAAGGGGAATATGAAAAAAGGTTGATTAAATTCATTTAAATAAAAAAAAAAAAAAAAAAAAAAAAAAACGCAGTGTAAACCCATCCTGGTGTTAAAATCAACATTAAGAATTTAGTTTTTAAAATGAAGAGCAGAGACTTCCTTAAAACAGATGACAGGAAAAAAGTAGGAAGCAAGCAAGCAAAATCCTCCCCCAGGAAAAGTGACTGTCCAACAAGGCACAGCCCAACCCTGTCAGCATGTTGCAGCGGACCATCACTCTGTATCTTACTACGTGTGTACGCGTTTGTCCGACAAAAAAAACACAAGAGCCTGCTCAATCTCCAGCCCAGCGTCCAAATGCATTTCTCTAACAGTCTACCATCTTGGGCAGAGCTGCATGCTCTTCCACAAAGGGGCTTTGTTTGGTGCTGGGAATGTTTTTGTTGGGACGACTGGGAGGGTTGGGGGTCATCCCTCCTCAGCTTAAGCACATTCCGCCAGCTGAGACGACGAGAAAACTTCGCTGCGGCACCCAGCTGTCATACCTTCCATTGACAAGGCCAGCATGGATGAATTGCAGAAGGTTTTATATGGCTGCAGTTTTATCGAGCTTCCTTCCCATTCAAAACATCACGTGTTATTGTGGCAGAAACACCATTGCTGGGCAACCGTTCCTCTACCGATACTCATCACCGACCCGGACCTGTTGCCACCAGACTTCCTTGTGACAGAGAACGGTGCGCCCCTGACCCCAGCCCACCCCTTCACAGCGTTCACTGAAGACGGACGAAGAGCTTCTGCCTCCCCACTAGTGGTGCAAGGTGCTGAAGGCTGCCGGTCTCCACCGCGGGCAGGGTGAGCTCAATAAAGCTAAGCACAGTGACAAGTATAACGGCACCACGTGAACAGACCCCATGTCCAGAGAAAGGCATTAAAGTGCTGTTTTACTGCCCCCTTCCAGTCTACCTGGGACCGTGTCCAACGCCCTGGACCTGCCTTTTCTTTTCCACAGACAATAGACACGTAAAATACTGCAGCTTTGCAATAAATCTGCCAAAGTGGGTGAACAGTATCTGGAACCCTCAAAATCTCATCTCAGTGGAGGTTAAGCACACCAGTGAAGAGCCGGTAAATAATGATGTAAAACGACCCCCCCCCCCCCATTCTGAATTATTTCTTAGCTGAATACACACTTCCACGTTCCTTGGTGAGCGCATCTTTGAGGAATAAAACTGAAGACATCTGGCTAAAGAACACTCCAGAGGAACTCGGGACTGACTCGAGAGCAGGAGGTTCCGTTAAGCCATAAAACCGGTTGGTGACCACACCGAACCCGGAGGAACTGGGGGTGTTCCCAGTGAAAACAGCGAGTCACGGGGCGTTCATAAAGTGGCCCAAGGATTCGAAGTTGAACATGAGAGCAGACCTGCTGCACAGTGGTGGTGAGGGCTAGGCACAGCTCGATGACCTTGTTCTTCGTGGCAGTGAAGTCACTGATGCCCGTTAGGGGCGTCCTGTGGAGAAACCGAAAAGATGGTGCCAATCAGTACGCCAGGGCTCTCGACTGCGGGACCGGCTCGCAGGTGAGTGCGGAGCAACAGGCCCACGATGGTGTGGGGTTACTTTACCCAGGTGGGTGCAGCAGTAGCTTGATGACACAAACGGACAGCAGTGATTGGGGGGGTAGAAAGTCAAACATTATGACTTGTGCCATGCATTGCAAGAGCGAGTACTCATGCGTGTTTTTTTTTTTTTTTTTTTGTGTGTGTGTGTTATCACCGCTAAACAAACATTCTGGGCTGCGTGTCAATTTCTGCTGAGACCTACAGTTATCTGGGACCGGCTGGTGAACTCTACCGAGTCTCAGGAAGTTAACCAGACAGTATCCAATTTCATCTACCATTTCTCGGCAGCATTTGGGGGTGGGGGCACACACAGCACTGCATGGAAGCAGTTTAACCACAGATGAGCGATGTGCCGGTGCTTTATAGTTCGCCAGCTCTAAACATCTCGCCAGACGTGAGGGGGAACAGTTTCTGTGAGCGAAAACTCCTTTGAGCTGGCCAAAATATTAACCCAAGAATCAGTCCTACGGTATAAATTCTAGCTGGAAACCAAGACATCCCAGAAGCTAATTATTAACTGCTCTCATACCACATGTCGTAAAGCTAGAGGAGCGTGCTGTCACCGGCCCTGAGACGTGGCTTCCTAGCAGGTTCACCAGGTGCACCTTACCTGTCCAGCCAGGCCAGCAGGTTCTTAGCAGCTCCAATGAGCTCCACCACCAAAGTGAGGAAATTGTTGGGGGGCTTGCGGGACATGCCCCCGTCATAGGCGGGGCCTCGCCGGCGCTCAGAGGTGCACGCCTGCAAGTTGCTGGAGGCCGTCCTCATTTGAGCAACCAGGTTCTTCAGTGTGTCCGTCTCTATGCCGTAATTCTAGAGAGAAACATCACTAATCAACCAAAGTTTTTAAAAGAAACCCAACACCGTACGTCTGGATGAGGCAAATCCTTATCACTGGAATTGCTCAATCGTTCGGAGGTGTTGGGTCATTAGAAAACTATATGTATTATGAGGTTTAAAGTTTAACCTGTTAAATAAAAATGAAAGGCAGAATCGTTCCCCTGGTCTGGATGGGGGTGGGGGTTGGAATTCCTCCACCTTCCCACACCCCTGGAAGCCATTTCTATCACCTGACTCACACAAGCTCAGCCAGCAATGCATTCCATGACCCAACGATTTCCTCTTCACACATTCCACTCCTTTGCAGCCAGGTCACAAGGAGGAGATCTCTGGAGCAAGGTGGGTGTTCTGAGGGATGCAGCATACAGAATCTAAGCGCTGTCTGTGGAGCGTGTTCTAGGACCACCCTCCCCCCCCCCCAGTAGCAAACTATTACTTTGTGCCGCTCAACTGTTTGAACACCAAAAAAGACAGCTGCCTGCAGCACAGCTGGATGGAAGGTCTTGAACTCCCACCCCACAGGAGGATGGCTCCAACACGTGCAGGGGTGTGTACAAGACACGCAGAAACCAGATTGCACCTTAGCAGCACTTGCCCCTGCTCTAGAGGCCTCCTCAATGAAATAGAACATCAGTGAGGTTAGAAAGGGTCAAAACGAGATGGAACCCTAGAGAGAAGCGGCTGCCAGACACATGTGGAGTCCCGAATCACTCTGGCGTAATCCCACTGTAAATATCCTATCAGTCCATATTTACATTACCGCCACGGTCTGCCTTGAATACAGCCGCTACTCAGAGCTTTCCAGAGGAAACTGGCGGCTTAATTTAGACCAGCTATAGACACTTTCACTGGAAGCACTTAATATCAAGGAAAGAACGCAACTGTTCCGACCAGGACCGGGACACTGGCTGGAAGTGACACGAGGACGTACCTCCTGTTCTGGTAAATGTCATTGGGGGGGGAATGTCTGGCATAGCTGGTTTTGTAATCGTCATCTCCTTCAGTGGCCTTTAATGTTAACACAGATGGCTGAGGAGTCTGACATCTCACACTTCATGGCTAACAACTTGAAGTTTCACGGCATCTTGACTATCGCCAGCAAAACTCAGTGATTGGTGGACATTATCAGATTTGGGCATCAAGCATGGAGAGGCGAGTCCTCAAAGAGAAGTCTTTACACAAACTAATCCCCAGGATCACGCCAGCATGACACTGTGGCCTAGTACCACAAAAAGAATGACTAGAGATTCTCATTTTGAGTGAAAATGTGAAAAACAAAAAAACTAGTTGAGAAAACGGTCAGGGATCCAGTCCCAAGCCACACTCCCAGCACCTGGCATTAGCACAATACCACATGGCCACATGCTATACAACTGGACATCGGGGCCACTACACAAAAGGGTGTGAAGATCCCCAACTGGAGATGGGTGCGCTAAGAGGTGAGGGAGCCAAAACGCAAGACAGGAGCTGCTGTCTCAAACAGTGACCTTAACAGGTACTCTTGCAAGAAAAGCAGCCACTGCTGGGTTTCCTCTGCCTACAGGTTGGGATGCAGAGGCTCGGAGGCAAGACGACAACAGAAGCCACTCCTCTTCCTTCTCCACCCCCCCCCCCAGTGCAGGTCCCACCTAGCCAGGGTGGTGAGCAGCAAGAAAGGCCACATCTGTTTCCTGCTCTTTGACAGGGAGTCAGCCACAGGCCAGCACAGCCGGGGGGGGGGTGAGGCAAGGCGGCGTTTCCTCGCTGCTCTTTGGTCACCGATGCTTTAACGCAGATCCCACAGCTCCAGAGGACAAAGGGCAGTTTGACTGGACACTGGTTGTCTGTTCAATGGGGAGCAGCACTGTGGGGCTTCAGCCATCACAAATGAGGTCTTGGGCCGGCTCGTAAAACACAGTTCCTTACCATCAGAGAACAGCTTCAGTTTAAAAGAAAGATCGACGTTAGATAAAAACGGCTATGTGTAGCTCGGACTTAGCCGAGGTCCTTCAGAAACATACTGCACACAGACAGGTGTGCCCTACCGGTGCCTCATCTCACAACCAGCTGCGGTTAAGCAGACACCAAAATGGAACAAACCATCTAAAAGGTCCTCCTTTAGTGCAGATGGGGTAACCGTTTGCAAAGCTGTGCTTAAGCACAGGGAGGGGGGCATGAGAAGAAGATCAAACAGTCTCATGATCGCCCACCTGTCAAGTTTGGGAGGGAGGGCAAGGAAATCCTCTTTCAGTCCTTTAATGGCCGTTACATCAGAAGACCAAACCATGCGAGTTGTGAGGGGACAAGGGGAAGAGGTAGAGGACTGGCTGTCTTGATGCAAAAAACAAAAGCACTGACTCATTCTGGGACCTCAAAGAAGCTCCATTACCATCATTTTTAGAAAGTGCTGTAATCAGGACTGCTGAATATTTCCAGAGCAGGAATTACTTCACATTCCTTGGCCATCCGGACTGAAACAAACAAACAATGAACAGGAATCCAGAGTGGGAACGTCATGTGACCCAGTAAAGTCAGGCAGAGAAAGGGGGAGGGATTTCAAAGTGGTACCTTGAATCATTCAACTTTAAAGTGACCAAAACAGCATCTCCTTCAAAACATTGAGGCAAAGGGAGTCACAGACACGTGATCATAACGTACAGCACATACATTCATAACACCACCCCCACTGACTTAGCAGGCATTCAGCCCCGTTCAAAGCCCTCTAACCTAGAGTCACAAGACCATCCAAAAGTAGTAGTTGGCTTTCAGCCAACATGGCTCCCTCAGTCGCGACAAAACCTAGCTTGTACACCATCCTGTGTAATTCCACTGTGCTTTCCAACCCTTCTAAATCCATGGAAATTCCCCCAATATTAAACTCACTGTGGCAGAGCCTATAGGGTCTAAAACTCACTGGTACAAATCTCGGCTTAAAATGTTGGTATATTTTCTTCGCACACATTGGCTTTCCAGTTCCAAAAGGAAAGCCCCTTCATAAAAACGACAGCCATGACTGATCCCACATCCTGCTAGACTGTGCACTTCGGCATGCCTTGCTGGTTTAGCGGACTTGACGCCCATGACACCCGCTCCACCAAGCAAAACATCTGTCCGGCATCAAGCTTGGCACCAGATGTGTCTGAGGTACAAACGGGCCGATAGTTGATTCAGCTCTGGGGAAGGGACTCCATCTAACCCAGGATGTAGATTGTGTGGGGGTTAATCTGACGATAAACGTTGTTTTGCGTTTGGTAAGGAAGAGATCTCAAACAATGCCTGCCCACAAACCCAAACTAAAATGCTGACAAAACCAGTACCTTCATGACGAGATAGAGGTGACTGACTGGTCCTTTTCTAGGGACTGAGCGAGAAGTACAAGATGGAACGGCAGGAAGAATTCCACACAAGCATTAAAAAAATATATATTGCTGCAAAAATGCACAATACGTACATTTCACTGCCCACAAACCAGCTCTAGAAATGCACGGCAACAGCCAAGTCCTGGCAGCACAAGGCCCGGCAGAGCATTCCTCACACGAAGCCAACCCTCAGACTAATATCCTTTAACATGCTGTTAACGGCCTGGCAGTAAGCAAACATTCAGACTCAGGCTGCGGCCCACGTTTGGCTACAGGTTGAACCACACCACAGGGGTGGAGACTGAAGCACTGACCAGAGCACAAAGGAGGTCCACGGCTTCCAACACGAGCTCCTGGTGTCCAATCCGGGTCACACCCAGCTCCTCCAGGTCCTGGTGAGAGATCTTCAGCAACTGCTCACCATTGATCTTCTCCCGCTCAAACTTCTGAATGTACTGCTGGAGGCTATCGTCCAAACCTGTGGGGGGGGGGGAAATATGGTCTAACAAAAGCGTCCTTTAACTCAGAAGCAGTTTCATTGATGCCATCAGAGATAGTTGAAATGTGGCTGGCTGGACAAAGAACAAACAAACCTTGTGTGTCCGACACCCAGAACCCCCACTCACTCATTACGGTATTGCCTAAAAATACTGCCAAGCAGCTCCAGATGAAGATATGAAACATGGAGGCGGAGGAGCACAAGGAGGGCGGGAAATAAAGTGCACTACACATACAAACAGCCTACGTGTCCGCCAAAGTTCACCCTCAAGCGTTGGCTTTCCAAATAAGCAAACATTTGGCAGTTCCCACGAGTCTGCCAAGGAGAGGCACCACCAAACCAGCCACTGGTGTCACACACGGCTGTATTCAAAGCTTAACGACCTCACCGCGCAGCTCTCCCAAAGATCTTAAACGGTTTGGGGGGGGGGGGGAAATAAATAAATAATAATAAAAAAAAAAAAAATAGTCACACGAGCAGCAGCTGCCTTCGGCTACCAATGGCAAGACCGGAACAGAAACCTGCAAGGTATCCTGGGATCATCTTTAACAAAGCGAGACCATATTTAAACTCCCCAGGAATTCACACTGAAATTTTACCTTACAGTCAAGCAGCATTCTTGTTCTCAAATTCCAAAGCTTTTATAGGATCCCAAAAAAAGTTCAATATTCCATGCAAAGAGTGTCTGGATTTCCCCCCTTCCTTCCTTCCTATTGTATGGGCCTACTCTCACAGCTGAACTTCATCCCAAGCAATACTTAAGGAGATACCACCACACTGAACTCACATCCTCACTCCGGTGTGACTGAGCAAGTCTCCAAGGCAGTCTGAGCTGCCCCACCATTCATTTCGTTAAGGCCCAGGGGAATCCATTTATGCATAAGGACCATGCAAGTCAACGGACGCATGTGAGCCCAGCTCGTTCGTATTCTGGCAGAGGGTGCTAATCTAATTTCTTCCAGGGCCATGAGAGGGCAGGGGGGTGCCACAGAAAGTGGGAAATTGTTCTCTCTATGAAGGATAAAGAAGGTTCACATGTTCCCACTTTATAGCCTCATAAAACAGAGCTGCTTGGACTGTTTTTCTTGTCAAGGACTTTTGTTTAAGACAGCTGGCTCATAGTGGACCGCATCTTGAACGCTCTCTGATATGTTCACGTGCAGCAGAAGGACCGCGGCAGAGAGTCAATTCATTATTGCGGGGTGTGGCTGAGGGTCAACCGCTGTCAAAACATAGCTCACATTTCTTCTCAGAATTCCAAGGACAGAGTTGATGGATTAGAGGTGGGAAGATCCAGAGACAGAATTGCACTAAATTCGACCCAAAGCAAACACAGCATTGCAATTACGTTTTTTTTGGGGTGGGGTTCTGGTTATGTTGAAATGGCACAGTTTCTCAGGAAGTACACCCCCATGAATGTATAACAACGGGTTCTACTTGACACTTGAATATATGATTAGTCTCCCTGTGGTTACCCATTACGATAGCATCATGGCAGAAGTCTGGAATTTACATCTGAATGGCCGTTGAATGATAAGCAGGATTTGCATGATCGTACTCGGGGGGGCAAAAAAATGGGACCTTCAGTCATCAACATGGCAACTAATTACTGGCCAGGTCGATATCAGGAATGTAAATGCTGTCATACGTTTGAACCCAGCGGTAAGCCTCAAGTCCACAAAAGCAGGAGATACCACCACATCTCCTGCTATATAAAAATGGGAAAAATAGTAGAGGATATGGGCATCAGCTAAGCACAGAAATCGTAACTGGGTTTAAGTATGGGGGTTAAAAGTCCAGTCTGCTCTGAGTTACAAGTTGTCCCTAGGGCTTCTCTTATGGGTCTCATTTACTAATAAGCAGGACTTAAAAATGGCTGGGATGCCTAATCAGGGTTAGCGTGCAGAACCTTCCAGATTCCAGCTCCCCAAGGAGTCCCAGTAATACGGATTAATTAAACGGATCCTGCTGAGTAGGGAGGAAGCTGGACCTTTTTTGTCAGAACCCATTAAGACTCGAAGAGCTGGTGGAGGACCCACAGTGGTGAGAACACATTTTAGAGCGTTAGAGTAAGGAAGAGGTAGCATAGTGGCTAAGTACATCGACTGAAAACTTGAGTAAGTGACCCTACAAGTAGGACCCTCATACAAGGTACTGAAGAAGAATTTCCCCAATAAAATACTCAGCTGAATCACAAGTGAAAGTTAAAGCATTGCCACATGTGCACGACAGACCTTCAATGCGATGTAAAAAACACGAACGAATAGGATGACCGTGGAAGCTTTCCACAGCCTTAAGAGCTCTTCAAACATCGGACAACTCTACAGTATAGAAGGGGAGATAAAGCTTTCAAGACAGTTGACTCCAAACTTCATATGTTAAAACTGCAACACGGCCTCCACACATCATCACCTTTTCCGGCATCTTCAGATGAAAGGTTTCTCACCTGATCATCTGTGCAAGATCAAAGCTCTTGCCCAACACCTGTCTCACAAACAGTATTACAGGAAACGGACTCCTTGTCCGGTTATAACAAAAGGTGTAAACACCTTGATTATAAACAGCCTTACTCAATTTCCTACGTGCCTCCAATACTCGACAGATCCTGCATGAGTAGTGAGTGCAACAGCAACAAAAAACACCATAGTGCAAATTAATTTAAACATGACAAATGGTAATGTGGTTAGTGATTCACCACATCAGACAACTGGGACTTCACCTAGACTTGTTCCACCAGGACTTCTGCCAATAAACTTCCAAAGCATAATCATCTAGGAAAGCACTGAAGTCCAGTTGCTTGAACACCACCTGAATGAGGACATAGCCATATTATTCTGCATATTGTTTTCTAAACAATAGTTGTGTCTTTTCAAATCCATTGAAAAGCCATTGATTCCAGTACCTGAGCTTTACTCCTTAGAACAGTGATGCGTTTTGACTAAAAACAGCCCTAATGGTGTCCCGCCCCCCCACCCAATGTGCAAGAAAAGATTTTTGGTGTAATTCTAGAAGCATGGTTTCTTTAAGAAACTCTAGACGTGATTGATTTGAGGACTGGCCAGAAGCAACCTTCTGCTCAACCTCTATGTTTAAGCAGTCTTCTCAGTGGGTGGGAAAGTCTGTGGGGGGATGATGTTTACCACCTGTTGCCACCCCCCAGCAGGATTTTTTTTTTTTTTTTTTTTTAAAAACTGTAAGTGACCACCAATGTGCCTCTAAGCTCAGACCTGAGATGAAGCGGTCAGGCCGAGATCGGCTGGACATAATTTTGGACCTCCTTGCCTTTGAGGGCCACCGATTAGGACCAAAATGTAGGTCTCAATATACAGAACTTGCTTGGATTTCCATCAACAGGAATAAGCCTGCCTCGTTCATACAGGGATCTCAGCTACATTCTTGTGATAACCTGAAGGTTTCCTTCCTTACATTATCATGGAGGAACTGTAGTGTTTATTTGTTGTATTTATATACACATCACTACTGCAAGCCTTCGTTACACAGACGAAAAATAAGTTCTGTCAGAGGCAAAGTTAAGCGCTTGATCACATACACAGGAAAATCAGCAGCACAGGGTGTAATACAAGCCATCATCTCCAGGGAATTCAACGTCATAAATAAATTTGCCTAAGCTTTTAAGTGACCAGCACATCTCCTCCAACAGGATGCAGCTCACCACCACCCACTGGACACAAATGCCCCACTGGAAGCAAGCAAAAATCCAGCCCACCCTGAACGCCAAGACCCACGCCTCCTCCAAGCCATGCAATCCATTCCACACACAAGCATAGCACAAAATATCAAAAGAAGCTGCAAGGGTGACTATTGAAGGAGAGGAAAAAGACCTTCTGAGATCCCAAGGACGAATCCCTCCCTCTTCCCTGTGGGGGCTCCTGCCATCAATACTCCACCCCCACTAGGTGGGCAGCTGGGAAACCGGTGTGCACAATACCGGCAACTTTCAATAGGCTCCGTCCCCCACCCTGCCAAACCTGTGGGAATTGGAGGAATGTTCATTGTTCTCAAAATTCTATAGCGGGAATTCCAAGATTCTCCAACGGCTACATAGAAACCCCATTTTTAAGGTCTTCCAAAACAAAAACAAGAGCTCAGTCCAAAAGGCTGGCACAAGGCAGCTTCAAGGGTGGGACCCCTTAAGACATGGCCACCATAGCTGCTAATGATTCACTGTAAATGCCTCTGGTCCTGTACGTTTATAATTAACGTCTCTTCATTTTGGTACCACGTGCTATAGAATTTCTGGCTTTTATTCAAGTCTCCCCCTCCTCCATTTAACTTACGTACCATTTTCAGATCGGGACCATCCACTTTATTACTGCTACGACCATGGAGATTTCCCACTCAGAGATTTTAGTAAACATTTCCACAGTATTGAAATACTTCTTTGCAAATCTCCTTCCCCCCTGACAGGGGCTGATGGAAGGGCTTATGGCAGAAACGCCAAGAGAGTCATAGCTCGGGTCAACCTGACATCGGATGTTTCTACAAAGGCTCAGAGCACATCAGAGACAGTCACCCGAAGTTAGGGGTACCCGACACGTCAGTCATTGGAGAAATTTAGCGGAGGTCTGGGTCACCAAGTTCAGCTATTTGGGTCACACAAACACTGCTGAATGGACAAAAATTAAGTTGCTTGACTGCAGATAGACAACATCAAGGAACGTCAGTGAAGTGCAAGACTTTACCAATACCTTTCAACAGGCCCACACACCTTGGGGCCAAACCAAAATTACTTTAATTATCATAGTGACTAACTCTTTGAAGCAATTACAGGATTAAACACCAACCACATCACACCTCAGGCAAACATGCAGGAAGGAGCAAAATGTGATGGCCCCGCGTGATCCAGTCATAACTGCATACTAGAGGACCATGGCAGCTGGAAGGGGGAGGAGTCTGTCTTCATCTAGCAAAGACTTGTGCTGTGATCATGCGAAGGGCACCCAGACAGCACAGCAGTGCCAAGGACAGACCACCTCCCTCTACAGCCTTACGATCCCCAGAATAAAATGGGTTCCAGAGTGAGCATTCTGAACTGCTGATTCATCACAACGAGGAGAACCCCCCCAGTGTGAGGAGGAACGCATGAACGTAGCCTGCTTTGGAACCCAGGAGCTTGGGTTTAATTATATGCATTCCTTTGCACTCTGGGACAGCAGGTGGTTTCCATTTACTTGAACAAGAGAATGCTCATTTTGAGACCCATGATAAACACAGAGGGGTGTAAAAAAAAAAAAAAACACCACACAACAATGTCCCATCATCACGACGTGGTGCTGGTGGACGTGACCATCTTCAGAAGCCTGGCTTCTGCCAGCTCACACCGCTTTGATCCATCTCCTCCTGCCAGACCTCCCAGTAGAGACTCAGGAGATAGGTGCTGGATGGGACCATGCTCTCGGCTCAAGCACAAGAGGAGAGCATGGAAAAAAAAAAAAAAAAAAAAATCTGTCACCAGTCAAACTCCATGACTGCAATCTTCAAATCCATCTCTTTTCCCCTCATTCACAGAGGCCACCCATCAAGTCAGTGGAGAGGATTTCCTCATATTAATCCAACAACAAAACATGACATCCCAAAACAAGCCTCCAGAATCACCTGCGCCTGCACCTTCCCCCCCTTCCCTCCCATGAGGGCACAAATCGCCTTTTTTTGCTATACATTTCCCAGCACAGGTTGTAGCTTTTTAAAAAAAGCTACAGCTGACTACCTAGCCTTTTGTGCTGGTAGTCAGTGACAACAATAGCAAGAAGCAGGTCTCCGTGAGCTTGAGGACTCAGGTAGATAGATAGCATTCAGGTAGGCATAGAGATGAGGGTTACTAAACAGGCCATCTCCCCTCATGAAAGCAAGCTGACCACTGGCTTCCAAATCACATCGCAGCAAGCTGATAGACACGGGTTGAACAAAGGGAAAAACAAAAAAGGCTTTACTACAGTTGAACAAAAGTCATGGAAACGCCTTGACTGCCAACTACACAAAGTTTGAAAAATCAGACTACAGTCAGCTTCTGTCTAATTTGACGAGAGCTAGTAATACATGAAAAGCCCAACTGGGGTGTCATACATTTTCAGGGGGGAAAAATGTAAAGTTGAAAAACCCTGGATGACTTGTATTAAAACTGTAAATGTTTGTTCCCTGCTCGCCTAGTAAAACTATTTTTTTTGGAGGCAACTCCAGTGTTTTCCTGTACATTGGCAGGTGGGCAATGGCAACGCGCATGTATGTGACTGTTACTGGAAATCCCAGTAAACCCCAGCGAGGTACGAGCCACTTTAGGGAATGATTATCTTGGTACACCACTTGGGTTTAAAAAAAGGATCCAAACAGGAACTAACCCTGAATTGTTCCATCCATTACTAAGAGAAACAAGGCTAAGAGCTTTTCCACCAGGTTGCACAGGAGAGACACCTTTCCCTGTTTACATACCAGGCTTTGGTAAATACAGGCCATGGGTTGTTCATTTGTCTTGAATGGTCTAAACGGTCTGAGTGACCTCACACTGCCTGGTTCTAGCCAGAGGAGGATGGGTTTGCCCTCAAGCCTGGTTTCTCCCAAAGTTTCCTTCCACTCTGATGAAGTTTTCCCTTGCCACTCACCTCAGGCTTACTCTCTGGGGACTGTGGCTCTGTGATAAGAGTACTCAAATGGATGGTCTTTCAGATATGGCTAAAAAAGTTAAATTGTGGGTTAAAAAAAAATAGCACTTGTACATTTACTCTGGGGGGGGGGGCAGATGACAAATTGCGATCTGAGTATTAAGCACAACTTCATGGTTCCCATCAGGTAGCATAAGCTTCAGGAAAAAAAAAGAGCCACACAGAAAGCCACTCCTGAACACCCAAAGGTGAGTCACTAACAGTCCAGGGCACACCCACCAGTGACTCAGTGTGACACATCCCTCCTCCTGACAGCCTTCCTATTCTCAGCCCAACAAACAAGAAATTGGCCTTGGAAATTTACATAAGAGAGCAACAGAACAGGTTACCTGGCACACAATTATACAATCAAACATGCTGAGAGGCCACACCAAAATGACGCAACAGGCAATGCCATGAGGCATGAAGTCATCAGTACATATGAAGAACCCTTGACTTCTCACGCACCGGGTGAGAAACCGCCACCAAAATTCAGTAAGCATCACAGAGGTCCAAGAGCCGAGACAAATCCCTGGTACCCCGATCATCTCCTCCAACGTTTCCCCTATACCTCAAATAACAGGAACCCGTGCATCTGTTACAGTCTCCACAGCCGTCACTAAGAAGCCATAGAGGGATATGGTCATCAGGGACCCGGTGAAGCAGAGAATGGCTTCCGGAAGGATAGCAGAAAGCGGTGAAGCCGTGAAACATGGCTGCTTTCCACATCAGCTCTCTAAACGGAGGGTTAGGAAATGTATACGTTTGAAAATGTTAAAGCTATACTGGAATGAGCAGCTGTATTTCCTTTGTGCACAGTTCCACAAACGTTCCATGAACACACAGCAACTCCACTGAGAGCAGAGAAGCAAGCGACAGGAATTGTTTGCAAGTCAACGATCCCACTTACTGGGATGTGGAGCACCCCGACCCCACCTGGCAGGAACAGACTTACCGGACGTATGCCGTTTCACATCGTCGCCATCAGATAAACTCTTTTCCTAACGATTAACCCAAGTGCTTCAGCAGACAGGCCAGGAGAAACAAAACCAGTGCTGAGGCGGGAAAAATGATGAAATCAGCAGCTGATGTGTGGTGCAGACAGGGAACAACTAACTGGAAGCTTCCGGCCATGGGGCTGTATGAAGCTCAGCTCATTTAGCATCCACCGAACAGCTAGCTTAGGTGCGTGGAGCAAAGATCTCTGTCAGCGGATAGAACGGCGGCTGAGAAAATCAATAGCATTTCTGTCATACCTGCTACATGGTCAAACTTCTCTCCAGAAACCACCAGGCAGTAGAGAAGGTCATTGGTTGACCAGAAGTAGGTACCTGATCTACCTAGTCTGTGCTGAAACCAGGCACATGTAGCAGAAGGATGGGACTCTGTGGGTCAGACCTACTGGGGCAGCTGCTAGACAGGTGCTGCGCTCTTCAGAACCCACAAAAAAAAAAAAACCTAACAGCACCAATAATAGCAAACATATGGATGACAGTTAAAGATAACAGACAGAGCTATGCAGAGTCATAGGAACAGGTCAACAAGCATTAAAACTGAATCAGAACATAAAAACATGGAAGCAAAGCTCAGCCCTGAGAAACAAAGCCCAATGATGATTCCCACGGAACAGGCTCTAGCTCGCCGACATGGCTGAGAAACACGACCTGGTGCTATTCCTGTCAATGTTTCAGACGTGTTTAACTGAACACCATCAGGGTGGACCAAGGTCTTCAGGTTAGGTCCAGAAATAAAACTCAGAAAATGGGTCAGATCGACGCTGGCACAACATTTTTACACGAGCAGAGAGGACAGGTTCTCCTTCGGTAATCCTGAGTGTTACCATGAGAGATTCTGGCCGACGTAGGAGATTAACTGGAATCTACAAAGGTTAGAACCTGGTCTAACAACTAGGGTTGACTCCAAATCCAGCTTTGTGGTCATACAAGAAGCCATGTTTGGGTAGAGCACCAGCCAGCCACTTGGATTTGCAATGCATATTAAAAATTTGAATGGTGAGATTTGCTTTTAATCTATAAATCTATACTGGTCTGGGAGCATGACAACACTCGTAACCGCCAAGACCAACTCCTGATCTACTACTGATATGCAATCAATCAGTTTCAGTTGTGTAGAAAGCAGATTGACTGGTAAGTCAAACTCAAAACATCTCATGAAGACACCTCCGGAAATACAAGGGACCCATGACCTCTTGAAAATAACCATGATTAAATGGACCTATTATTAGCCAGAACATCCACTTAAAATGCAGAATCCAAGTGTGCCTTCCGATTAGCCTACCTACTGTATACAGAATACAAACTCATTTCTGTCAAGGTCCTGGCCTATCTAATGCGCAGGATGTACCTTTCATCCAGCAACTCAAAGACACTCTTAGGTAGATCTGCAAAGACATGTCCCTCAGAACCCAGCCCAAGAACTCCAAGTGTGTGAAAAGCTCAGACCTTATGCATTGTTCTTAGTAGAACTAAGAGTGGCACTGAATAGGATAAAAAGTGTTCTGCAAGGCTGACATCTGGAGCACGCTCAGTGACGACAACTAAACTTTGAACTTCACAGCATTTTTTTTTTTTCCCAAGCTACCAAAATGCACTATAAAGGATGCAAGGCTTCCAGAGAGAATCCCCACAACAGTTCTGAACCCACGCACATCTGCACACAACAATTTTCTCAAAACAACCTGACAACAGTCAGGCTTACATGTTATAACAGATAATCATTTCACCTAGGGAAACACACCAAGAACAAAACCCATAGAACAACACCTATAACTTTGAAAGTTAATGAGGGGCCATTTAAGAGGGGGGAAGGGGGTCTCAATGTTCCTTTTATCAATGGCTGATCACAATCAGATCGATAAAAGAACCCACACCTGTCTACAGCCTCTCTGAAATAGCTTTCACTGGGCTCCGTCCCACCCGGCAGCGGGAAAACAAAGTCACCACACCCATTGAGCCGTTGCACTGAATGTCCCAGTTTGTCACCACTAACAGAATGCCCTGGCGGACAGGCAACACCGTCGCTCCTTCACAGGGCTCACTCATATAAGCTAACAAAACTAATCTACACGAAAAATTTTAACCCAACAGTGCTGGAAACTGATTCCTGATGGTAAAAATCATCACTCCACAACATTGCGTGTACCACCATAAATACCATTTCTGACTACTAAAAACTGAAGCAACACAAATGCACTATGGCCTCAGATTAAAGCAATTTTTAAAATCTTGAATAACTGCCTAACAATGGCTAAATAACTTCGCTTCTAGCACTGAAACATTTTTGTAGATGGACAAATAATGTGAAATTAAGAAACTACATCAAGAAATAAGGCAATTTTATTCAAAGTAAAAATCTTAAGCAGGGAAGGCCGAAGCTTGGACCACAGCAGCAAGAGCAAAGCAGCACATTTAAAACACTTCAGTGAAGTAGGAAAGGAATGGAAACTATTTGGCAGAGCGTTACTGCTGTACAAGTAATGGGGGAGAAAAAAAAAATCTGTAAGCATAAAACTATTCCACTGGGTTTTCATCTAAACATTCCTTTCATAGCATCTGTAGAGAGCAGTAAACATGGTAGTCATGCATTCAAGCCCCGCTTTGGACAGTGGTAGTTGTGCATTGGGTAAATGAAGGCTATGCTTCACAATCAAGCACACAGCTGGGCAGATCTGTGCAGTCAAAGTCTGTGAAAGTCACCTTTTCAACAAGATCCGAAGACATCCCTGAGGGGACAGAGTAATGATGACACAAATTATACCGGTGACATCCAGACAAGAGGGGGTATGGCATCTTAATCATTGTGTGAAAGTTTGGGAAAAACCCCAGGGCACCTAAGTCTCAATTAAGACTCACTCCGCAGTCTGTAAATGAAGACAAGCCCATTGTATATTCTTTGCTGCTCAGCGTTCGCACGAAACCACTGGTGGTCTTGCAAACTCAGACCAGGCACCCAAGAATAAAGACTAGCATCATTCTTGAAGTTGAAAAGAGCGACCCAGTAAAGACTTGGGATTAATCATTAGCTTAGCACACCAAAGTGATGGGAGAAAAGGCAGAGAGTCAGACTGACAGGCCATCAATGATAAACACACACCATACAATCAGCGGTCCATCATATAGCCATAGAATTAGCCATGGGTCAACATACATGACAAGCCGGTTGACACTCAGCCACAGTAAAACCACTGACTGCTTTGGCTGTCATAGGCTGTACAGCTTCTCGGCACAGACCTCACAGGGGGTCATTTGGAATGCATTACTACTGACATGGGCCATAATTGCTACAGTTAAAACAAAGGGTATATGACCCGAGTAATTATAACTGAGCCTCAAATTAGTGAAATATCAAAACATCCTATTTTATTGCTTCTAAAGGTGTTAGAGGCTAAGACAATTTAGGCTATGATTTAGTCAAAGTCCTCACTTATACTGCTTAAAAATATTGGACACTATTATACCAGTTTACTTGGTAAAATTCAAGACAATTTACAAATGATTGCTGTTTACATCCATTTAGAAGCCATATCCCGGACAACCCAGTGATGGAAAGAGGTGAGATTTTTTTTTTTTTTTTTTAAAGGGTTACAGGAGGTAGAGAGCACCGACAGAAACTTCAGCCAGATAAGCCTTTGGTAGAAATAATATGGAGGAGAACAAGCCACCCTATTGTGGCTTCTGGAAATACAGGTTTTTTTGTCAATAACAGGCGATGCAGTACCTTTAAAAAGGGAAACTGGACCGGTGAATTCATGATTGGAAAAAAAAAAAATAAATCAGCACATCACACTTGCTACAATGAAACAATTTGCAAGAGTATTTTCTTTGAGTTCAAGTTCATACACAGTTTTTCAGCGCACAGTGGTTTCCAAAATAGAACATTTATCCAGATTACTTCACATTAAAACGTGCAATTTATCCTCCTCCGCAGTTATGAAATCCCAGTAACAGCTGAGTGATATTGGAGTCCCCTCCAGTTTACACACTAAACCTTGACGTAAGGTACTGTACACTGACTCACTCCACAAGTGCCTGAAGTCCCTGGAATCCCACATAGTGTAGGGCTTATTTGTTACCCAGCAGTGGAAACAATGTTTCAAACACGGAAGATATTTACAGCCAAAGGGGGAGATCAAAGGAAGGCCAATTTAGAAAGAGAAAGATTTTCAGGGGATAAAACAGAGAAGTGAGGTCGGTAATCGTGTGAGACTGGAGTACTGCACGCTGTCAGTGGCTACAAACCAGAAGAGACACCGCGGGGCGGCAAACAGCTGCTGAAATGCTGAAGCAACAAAGAAAAATAACGAAGTTGGGAGCCGGTATGCGGCTTCCAGTTAACAGCCTGCCTGTGCTCCCCCGAACTCGTACCTTTCATCCAGTCAACGACTTGCCTCGGCGACCAGCCGGTTAGGGGCTCCATGCCTGAGCGCCTGATTCAGCCGCTTCACAGGAGGAGAAGCCCGGCAAGCAGGAGAGATGCCGACAGCGACGCGTCCGTCCCCGGCCCACCTGTACTCATAGTCCCGTATCCCCGCTGAGTGTGAAAGCCGAGACGCTGTCCCGGTGCTGGCCGGACCCTCACATACGCTTCGAGCTACTCGCTGCCCTCATAAACGGGAGGCTGACTGGCTGGAAACCACCACAGTATCGGGTTGCAGTTTCAGCTTCTTTTTTTTTTTTTTTTTTTTTTTTTCCCTCAACGATGACATGCAGCTGAAACCAGTCAGGGGAGGAGCCGCTTTTATTCTACGTGACAATAACAGCTCGACCCACAGCCATATAATAAAGCTAGACATAAAGTAGTTTTAAAGTCACAATTCCGCGTGACCAGACGTACAATGAGGGCCACGCGGGTAAGCCTTTAACTTGAGCCACTGTCTTGGGTGTAAACTTTCTACTGTAATCATATTCTAAAATACCAAACATGTCAGTAAGAAATGGAAGACGCCCCCCCCGTCCGCCTGCGCTCCCTGCCATTTCTCACACACGTTTAAACGGTGTTTGTGCACTCTCCTGGCCGGACTGTGCTTCTTTACCACGTATTAAACTGTTCCCAGTCAGCATTTCACCTAAACACCAGCGTTCATGTCTGGAGCTTCACTGTATGCCTACTGCATTTTAACAACGGAAGTTAAGATCAGTAAGGAAACGGACTGTAAACAAGTGAAATTTTAACTTGGCTCATGCGAGAAAGCCGGTGCACTCACTAGCGTTCCCTGTTGGTCAGATTGCACACTGCACCTGTAACGCCGTTCCACTCTCCTAAAAATATACGCAATACTCCCTAATCTGACATCGACATAAACAGAATCCGTGCATGTGTGGCTCTGAAGTAAACACAAAACGACCACATGTCCTTTAACACTATGAGATAGTCATAGTCTTCTGAACGTGCATGCCTCCCTGTATCTCATAGTCTTCTGAACGTGCATGCCTCCCTGTATCTCATAGTCTTCTGAACGTGCATGCCTCCCTGTATCTCATAGTCTTCTGAACGTGCATGCCTCCCTGTACCGCCAACCCTGTATGATCACTTCTCTGGAAACAAGACACGCTGAATGAATACATTCTGATATGATCTGCTTTAAAGGGCTAAATAAAAAACAAAAACAGCATAAAGTTAAGATATCGGATGGAGATTTAGACTTTTGACAGGCGACAGTTGTGCTCAAACTGAGCATGAAATAGTCTTTGCAATTCCATAAAAATGTTTCATAAGTTCTGTAAGAAAACACAAACAGGACAATAACACATAAGCTGAAAAACAATTTTAAAAAAAAAGTAAAGTGACGCAACGGTCCAACACGAAAATGCTGAGTCCTCTTAAAACTTTTGACTTATCAATACATGTTAGTGAGTCGGAGCCAGTTTTACTGTTGATCATATTAACTTCATATTAACTTCGCTGCCGCGCGAGCGTTCTCCAGGCTGCGCGCGATCTGTGCAGTTTGTACACGCGCTCGAGCTCGAGCTCTGGTTTGACATAGCAGATAGTGGAACCTTAAAGAGGAAAGGGAAAACTGGCACTTTCCTAAAACAGTCCAAAATGGACTCAAAACGAACAAGCCTTCCCCACGCCTGCACGTCCACCAGCCGAAGAGGATGCACCCTGCACCATAAAAAACAAGCTTAGCGTTCATCGCACGTTACAATCACTCGCTGTGTGCACCTGAAAGATGCTGCGATGGGCTGACACGCAAAATAATGAGGTTACAGAGTGCTATCAAAATGCCCCTTTCAGACCGAGGTAAAAGAATACATCATCGAATAATTTATACGAAATACTACTAGGTTTTTCGACAATGGTTCGAGCAGAGTTGTGTCTCTGTTGCCTGGAGCCATTACCTCAACTACACATTTAGTCGATTACGTAAGACAGAGGCTCAGTTAAGGACATACGTTAGACTGGAATAGTAAACCAGAAAGATATATTTTTTAATTGAAAATCCACGCGTGAAAATATTGCTACACAGTTTCTTTAAGCGTTTTACAAACATGGAAACTAGTTTCTTGTACTCCAATTCCCACAACGCACAGGCAGTCAAGGTAATTATTGCTTTATTTATTATCCGTAAAACTACTTTAAGTTTCAGAATGCAACAGGTGGCTCAGTCCTGCGCTCATTATCTTTCTTCCTTTTCGCTACTACACGGAGTGTCGGTCTACATCTACACTCTGGATCTCCCTACACTTGCCTCTACTCCCTACTGACCATTTCATGCAGTTTGTGCTGGTGCCGTTCGGTTTCCCCTGTACAACTGAGGCCCTTCATGTTGTGATTGTGTTCACCATTTCTGTCCAGGCTACAAGTACTGTCTGCCACTTTTCTCAAAGGCATGAAGAAGTAGGAGAATGAGTGAGTTTGAGGATACGAATGGACATTTGGAGAGGTCCCAACCAGAGCCTTGCGGTCTTTGAATCTTCGACTACCAGGCACTAGCTGACACAGGCCTAGTGGTCAGCTCTGCCATTCTATACTTAGAGCCTAGCAAGTCTGAATGCAGCTTTGCATGTGTGGAGTTTGCATTTTCTCCCCTGTCAGGAAAGGGTTTTCCCCTACAGTCTAAAAACATGAGCTTCAGGTTTACTGGTGACACAAAGTTTCCCTTCCTGTGTGAATGCCCTGTAATTGGCCGGTATCTTTTTCAGGATGCACCCGGCATCACCATCCCTCCCGGTGTTCTCCATGACGGATGCCCAACGGCTGCAAACCTGATGGGACAAGCGTTTACTAAACACGTATAATTTGATGGTACAGTAATGAATTATGTGCAGCCTTTTCATTTTTCCATACCGGGACAACACAGTGTAAACCATGGCTTTGCTGTGAAGGCTAATTGGCCTAAAACTCCATTGTGATGGTTTAATGCAGGTGTGTGTTTACTCAGTGGCTTTCATTCGGGTGTGTATTCGCAGTAGAGCGTGGCAGATGGTCTCCTGTTAGAAACTGTGTTGTTTGGCTCCTTCCCCCACCCTGACTCATCCCAAACACACACGCTTTTCCTAAATGGGCAGATTCCCTATTCTTTCCATACACAGGTGTGGATCCTTAATTGTTGATGTATTGGTGATCACTGAAAATTATAATTTGGCACACAGAGTTTTGCAGTTAGGCAATAAAATAATCAACACCACAGTTCAAGTTACTCTTTTTCTTATCATCTCTGAACAAACAACTTTCGATGCAGGGTGCCGTTGGCTGCAGGGAAGTGGGCCGTTACTGACGGTTTATTCTCCAAGCCAATATTTGCTCTTAATTTTGAGACTGCATGGTTTTTCCAATGTAACGAGTCCAAGAATGCAGCAGGTAAGTCAACAGATGATCTGACAATGTACAATTAGGAGAAGGTAAGGTGTTAAGGTCATTGTAGATTTACCTGTATGGGTTCTTACAATTGGGTGTGTTGGAGGGGGGGCATTTACTCTTCCAGGATTCGTGACAGGAGAAGGCCTTACCTACTTGTGAAAGACGGCGGTCATTCTCACGTTTACCTTCCCCACCCGAACTTCAGGTACAAACAAACGTGGTCTGTGAACCAACACCCCCCGCCCCCCCACCCCCCAAACTCCACCCGATTCACCTCTTTGGTGGAAAATGGCCGAAAGGCCAATCCTGGGACAGCGGTGGAGATCATTGCTGACATTTGCATCAAAATGAAACCGCTGGGATCTTGGAAGCGAGAATCGGGGATGAAACAGGAAGAACTTACCCGCACGGTTCTAAATACAGACCTTGCTAAATGACCACATTAGTCAGAGTGTGATGGATGCCATGGGATACAGCAGCTTCTCAGGAAGAAAGGGATGGTGGTCAATCTCCCAGAACAGCTTGGCCTGTCATTGCTGCAGCCACAATCGTGGAAACAAGCTTTGCCAAAGAACAACATGGCTACACTTTGTTATGGTTTTTAGAATCAAAATTGGTGGGGGAGATTCTGGAGCCTTGAAAAGGTTCTGTGGGGAGAACAAGACAATTCTAACTAGAAAGACTCAATCCAAGGCAGTATACTTTTCTCAGTCAAATTATAAGAAGCTGCTTGTTACTTATTTTAAAGCAGCAATATTTAATGTTTGTACAACGAATATGTAATGTCTATTTGGGAGTAATTAATGTACAAACTCAGAGTAAATGACCCAACTGGGCTTTTGTTTTTGTTTAAGTCTCCGTTAAGCGTTAGGTGTTGACTGATGATAAGCTCCCTAAACATGGCTGAAAGTCAGCCATTGACATGGAATCAGTGATGTATGAAAACAAACTCTGAATGAACTGGGTAACATTCAAGCAATATACAGATGTTATATTTAGTACTACTGTGAATATACAGAATGTTGGGGGAGGGGTAAGATTTGCTTATTAGATCCATTCTTTTCTGAGAGGCTTTTGTTACATGGTAACTTTGTTATGAGGAGAGATTACTCAGCATCCTCTAAGAGGATCAGGAGGTGGTATGGCTTACCCTCATATTAGCCCCAGGGCAGGAGACCTAGAAACAGCAGGTGCTCCAGAAAGCAGGCAGAGGGAGTTCCCCCATGGGGAGTAAGGTGTATATGTCTGGTGTAGACTAGACCGTGGCACGTGTATGTGCATACAGATCAGAGCGAGGATGTGGGGATGGCATCAGCCAGCCATCCAGAAACATACACCAATAAACATATGGAGCAGGTATCTCCCACAAACATTAATAAACAAATGCAACTTTAGCCAATGATATGTCTGCAATTAGTATGACATGGGCACTTCACCGAAGGAACTGTGAGAAGCTGAGACTATAAAATCCGTAACTGTGGGGGTGTATTGACACGGCCTGCCTGAAAGAGCTTGAAATCCTGATTCTCCCACATCAGCTTAGTGTGATGGCCCACTGTTCACTGACCTGGGAGAAAGAGCTAGATGGGGGGGGGGGGGGGAATTGGCCCTGGGGTGAAAAGCCACTGAAAGGGGCTGGGGCCACCCGGGCACCCACACACCCAAAATGGTACATGGAGGGCCCCGGGAAAAGAACAGGCGCTTCCCAAAAGGACC
>JAACJT020000021.1:19163856-19205432 GCA_009936485.2 Gymnarchus niloticus | reverse complement strand
CACACACACACACACACACACACACACACACACACACACACACACACACACACACACACACACACACACACACTCAAGCCAGGGGAACTTTGCAGTCTGTATTTCACCTAATTAGCATGTCTTTAGACAGTGGATGAAAATCAAGAAACACAAGATCAATGACTGTGCCAGCAGGATGAAGTCCAAAGGGCACATGTGCGTACAATGCCATGTAGCAGGTTGGTGTCCGTGGCACCGGGTGGATGCGGCGTGTCCTCCATCTTCTTGGCCAGGTGGCGAGAGCCGTACAAGGAGTCAGTTGAGGTCCATTGATAGAGAGCCTCCTCGCCATCGAAGAAGATCAACTGTAGGGACAGGTCTGAAGTGGAGTCCTGCAATACAGAAGGAATAGCCTGCTTTAGACAGGTCATTTTGGGGTTAAAGGGATTTTAGCTATGGTAGCGTTACGCTTTTCATCCTGGCAGAAGCAACAGATGTAGGCCTGTTGCTTGGTGTCATAAAACGAATGCAGCGCCATCTGCTGTGAGGGAACAAACACTGCCACCTACTGACTGAAATAAGATATCACCTTACACTCAACCAAAAAACTCAGCCACGTGCCGCTCTCCGCAACATTCCTGCAGTTAAAATTATACATTTTATATTAAAATTATAAAGCATAACATCAACAACACAGTGTGACAGTGTAATTTGTTTCCGGTAAATTTTTGGTAAAATTCTGCCACCTCAATTCTGTTTTTGCGTCCATACAGAACACGACAGAGGGAATGATCTCTTATTTTCGTTCCCACACTGTTAGACTGATATGGAGCCTGGCTGTAAATTCTGTTTGTTGACCCAACGCTTTCCCAGCATCAGTGACTGCGGTGTCAGAAAACCGTGTCCTTTTCCCTTTGCCCCAGTGCTACCCCCTCACACTCAAACAAACGTCCCCTGGGTGGCGGGAGCTGTGGGTGGTCGTTGGGGGATGGGTGAAAACCATGCCCCTCACTAAAGGGCTGATGATAAACTCAGTCCCCACATGCTAGGCACTAAAAGACCATGACTGAGAAATTATCGTACTCCCTTTATCTACAGTGTATTTTTATTGTTTCATTTCAATTCAGTTTTATTTATATGGTGCTTTTAACAAGAAGCACTGTCACAAAGCACTTTACATAGTCCCGGGCCCAACCTCCCTCAAGAGTAAGCCTAGGGTGACAATGGCAAGGAAAAACTCCCTCAGGAGGAAGAAACCTGGGGAGTATCCAGATTCAAGGGAAGGGCCTTCCTCCTCTGGCCGACACCGGGAAAGACAGGTTCATTAATACAAATATGGTGAACAACTGTGAAGTCAAACAGTCAGGTGGACAATTATGTACTGGAGGAGGTAATCAGGTGATCAGGTGATCCAGTTGAAGAGCAGGTTGAGTGGCTCAGAACAGCAAGGTGGTCAGGATGGACAATTGACCGTGATGGTGGACACTGTAGACCATTTGGTCATTTTTGTGGAAAAAGCACAAGTCATATCTTCAGTTAATGATGGGATAAATGAAGCTTCAAAGCCCATGGTATTGGTGGGAATATCCTGAATTAACCAGTTAAATAACTATTTTGTTAACTATCAGGGAATTCCGCTGGTTAATTCCTAGTTTTTGGAGCAGCCGCATTCCTACTTTATATTCTGCACTCGGCGGGAACCATGTAGTTGGCCAATCAAGTAATGCTGAAATAGTCAAACACCCAATGGGGTGGTGCCAACCTTAAGGGTTTTGAGCTCCTGGTCCAGGGCCCGGGCGAGCTCCAGCAACATGGAGCATGGCACGGCGGAATCGGTGGCCCCGAGGAACTCGCGGCCGTGCCACTGCGGCGGGTAGTACTTGGAGTCGTAGTGGCAGGCCAGAACCAGGCGCCGCCTAGAAGCCGGGTTGAGGGTTGCGACGATGTTGGTGAAGGTCATGTACCCATAAGGCGTGTAGGCCTGGAAGCGGTCCTCCTCCACTTCCCAGTCGGCCTTCAGCGACCGCAGGGTTCTCAGGATGTGCTGGAGAGACACAGAGCCGTGAAAATCTGGGGGAGCTTCACTGCCCCATCGCCCTCTTCCCCAACGGAGCAGGCTAGTGTGACGCGGACCTGCTGCACGGATTGGCTGCCGGGGGAGCTTGGGTAGCGGGGCACCAGCATGGGGCCCAGATCCGTCTGCCACATGCGGGTCAGGTCGGTGTGTGACAGGAGGCGCTTGATGTCACCGGAGCTGAGCGTGCTAGGCTTGTGGTGCAGCTGGTGAGAGTCAGGAGAAGAGGAATTACACAAATACTCTACAACTCAAGCTGGCCAACCGCTCAGGTAGCCCATACTACACATTATATGAAAAGCCCCATTTAAAAAGCTTTGACATAAACGTGTGAGCCAGCCAGCCAGCCACACAGCCATACAGCCAGCCATACATCAACACACACTGGGTCTGAACCATCTTTTCTGTTTCCATGGGAAATGATCAGAAACTCTGTGCCACACATATGCCTCAATTCATAAAAGCCAGCTAGCACTGAGTGAATCAATTCATTTTTTAATCAGGGTCAGCTGGGCAGATGCCAGGTGAGCGTGAGAGGAAATCTGCTTTTGATGATGGATTTTTGTTTCTTGTGTTTCTTTGAGTTTAGGGCTAAGGTTTTCTGATTTGTGTGCCGATTAGTTAATGGGACCATAATCCAACTTTGTGTTTTTCTTTTGATAGAAGTCCATGTTTGGTTTAACCTTCCTACCTGATGCCAGGCTCCTGCCAAGGTGACAGCACTATACTCCTAACAAGCTAAGATGTAACACCTTGACCAAATGCCTTTTGATACTCAGACGTTGAAAGTCTGCTCGTATGTTTTTCTCAAATGAGATCCTTATTGTAATATTAATAATCATTGTGCTTGCCAGAATTAATTCAACACATATCTGCTTATAAAGAGGAACAAAGTTTCTGAGAATTCTTTGCTCAAATAGTTTATTAATCAATTCTTAACCCAAGCCAGGGAGCCAACAAGCAAAAATACATCACACACACGAAATGTGAATGTTCCATGTATTGTTTTTTTAGTTGAGACTAATGAAGGATATTCTTGCAATAAGTAACAGACTTAATCAATAATACCCAACCGTCTATCCATGTTCAATATCCACTGAATTAAAACAGAGTCACTATGATTCTGGGATGCCAGTCCATCATGGGACACACAAAATCACACACTGAGGTAGTGATTTCGAGTCTGAGGGGGTGGAGTCTCAACCAGGGGGGTGCGGGCATCATATGTGTGCTGGTTTAATGTTTGTGTGAGCTGGGAGGGGGTTGGTGGGGGTGCTTAAAAATATTTTTTTTTTTTGCGATGGGAGGGCCTGCCAAAAAAGTCTGGCAACCATTGCTCAAAGGGCCCCTGACAGACACCAGTTCAGTTACACCCTACATTCTGACTGTTGGAGGTAAGTGGAACTCCTGGAGCACGCTCATGGAAAGCTGGGGAGAACCTGCTGCCTCCACAAGGAACGAGGAGCAAGAATCCACTGCTGGAGCAGTGAGACCACAAGCCTACCTGGGCAGTCACCACCGTATGTTCTCTGAAGTAACATTTGTAAGCGTCTGAACTGCGAACGGAAAATCATCAGAAAATACTACTCACTGTTTTTGCTGATATGACTTTAGTTCATCTTGCAAGCAACAAGCTTTACAGCCTTTAAATATTAATAATATGGCCATAATCTCTCCCTACTCACCCCATAACTCATACTTGTTCCACCTCTCACAGTTTGATCCACCCAGAGATGTTTGACTAACCAGAAGCGCTGTTTCCCACCACAACTATGAAGGAGGTAAGAATCCCCAGTGAGAACATTTTTGTAGCATGAATTCATTAACATGTTTTCCCTCAAGTTTATGCTCACACCATGTTTTAAAAGCAAAGTCCCTGCCTGACCATACTGTGCATTCAAAATAGTTGTGTATGTGTTCCATTCCGTAACGCTCATTGCATTGTACTCTTGTAGTACAACTACTGAATTATTAAATGAGGATTTCATGCCACCCCGACCTCAAAGTGGTTGCAGGCCTAACTTTCTGGCTGAATTGGAAAAAACAAAAGCAAAACACAATCGCAGGACTCTGATGGTAAACCAGAGAAATAAAAGAGTGGTGATTACACAGCTCCTGGGGGTGGGAGTGGGGGTCATAAAGCAGAGAGCAGAAGGCTAACTAATTAACCTTGAAAACTGAGCCTCCACCTTTTCTCCCTCCTCCATCCTCTATACATTACTCCTAATTTCCTCTCACCAGCCTCAGCTTCATCACATAGCAGAATGCCGCACCATGACAAAAATAACACTCTGTGATGCCCAGCAAGAAGGCGGTAATTATTATTTCGAAAGCTAAGATGTTAAATTGCAGCGTTCCTTTGTAAGGGCGGTGGACTTTCCGTAACAGGGTTGAAAACAACCTCCTCTGCTTTAAGAGACAAACTTTTTCCTTTTGCTCGTAACACCATACTGTGTGTGCGTGTTTTGTGAAATGTACAGTACTTAATGTCACTGTTTCTGTGCCATACTAGAAAACAGCCTCCACTCAAAAACACAGCTTAGTATAGAAACAGAGCGGCAGCATCATCCACGGTTATGAGAGATGGAGAGAAATGCACAGTGAGCGTGACTGCTCAGTGTCTTTAAGTGGCACCTCTGCTCTTCAGCGAAACCTCGTGTTCTTCACATTTGCCCTTGTGACTCAGATGCACGATGCGGACGGGCTGCCTTGTGGTTTTAGCTAAAGCGTATCTCACCTCCAATCATGCTGCGGGGAAATTTGCAGACATTCAAGGGTGTCAATTTCCAGCTAGTTGTATGGCACACTACTGACACTGCTGTAGAGCCAAGGTGTGCTTTTCAGCGTGGCCTCTCTCTCATGCCACCGGCTTCACTCAAGACGCTCATATATGACGATTCTGGATTCTTTCCAGTCATGACGATTCATTCGAGCCCCTCACTGTTGGCATGTCATGGTTTCGAGACTCAGAGCTGAGTCACAGCCCATGATGGCACAGCTATTGCTGAATGGACTTGACATTTTTTCATTCTCTGCCTTGTAAGAATGGTACGTAGCTCGAAGCCGACATTTGAGACAACTGTGACACGACCAAAACGGAATAACCCAGTTAGGAGAAAAGAGGGTGGGGGGTATACAGGCAGCACAAATACTGCAAAATGGATTAGAAAGTACACAGGGGATTAATCATTATTCTGTCTCATGTGAACATTTTGGATTCGCTTCAAAGCTTTGGGTGCAGGTAAATGGACTCTGGTCTTGGAAACTGCAGAATAAGTTATGGGGGGGGGGTCCCAATCACTATCATCAGACTCGGTGAATGGAGAAAACACAAGTGCAGGGCACACAACTGGGTGGTAAGCAAACATGTCAATTCATAAGTGAATGTCATGTTCGTATACATTATACCTCCAAAATGGCACAGGATCAAATACTCAGGAGGCTTAAATGAAGGAAACAAGCATACTGACACGGCTGTGAGCCACCACAGACTGATCACTGTCATCATCATGACTTTAACAGTACAGTAATTACTTTCTTTGAGTTAATTCCTCACTCACAAGGGCAGTCATTTCATCAAATTATGCTTCTCTTCTGGGAAAGCGGCTCAATCTCACTGAAGGGGCTTCATTTGGCATTAGAAGAGAATGTCAGACAATGATAAGCATGGATATTCCTTACAGAATCATGGCTGTGACTTGTAGTGTGACCATAATCATCTGGAGAAATATTTAAGAGGTTTATGTTCTCTCTCTCTCTCTCTCTCTCTCTCTCTCTCTCTCTCTCACACACACACACACACACTCATTGTTTCCATATAACATGTTACTTAATGTTAGATTGAATGTTAGGTGGAATCTGAACGTCACAGCTGTTAAAATGGAGAAAACTACTTCCCTTGTCACTAACTCCATAACCAAAGAGGTGGCTCAGTTCAGTTAACTTCTGTTAACTATGACCAGGTCTTGCTGCGTTGTAAACAACTCCAGTTACTCCACTGTAAGCATGACAATTTCAGAGACAAACTGTTTTGGAGACTATTTGTCTCTCTGTTGCCTCCAAAATACCCGCGCACGTGCCTGTTTTGCGTTGCTGATTGCTGAATTAAAGAATCGTGAATTATTGATTTCACGACACTGACAGTCAGAGGACACAGTTAAACCAAAGGAGTTAAAGAAGCTGGGGCTCGGGATCTATAAATATAAAGATCTCCAGCTGGTAGATCAATGATGAAGACAGCGCTGCCATGGCAACGAGACAACGAAAGGATGAGAGACAAACGGAGTAGGCGCGCGCCAGCACCTGTGCTGAACGCAGGGTGCTTAAAGATCACAACAAGCTTATAGATGAAAAAACAAAACCTGACAACCCGACAAACAGTGATCAGTTACATCAGCAAGCATGTAAAACTGGATAAGTGGACATTTCATAACGGACGGCCGGAGTGCGCCTCATCATTACAGACTTTAGTCACTCTTTAAAACGCGCTTTTCCACCGCATCTTTTTTTTTTTTTCCCACACGCCTTTTATTCCACATTCAGCGCTGATCTCATATTAAGTTCAGAGGATGTGCCTAAAAACTGATGGAACTGCAGTTCATTAGACTATTTTGAAAGGTTTCTTTTCCTGTTTAAGTGCTTTTTGTTCTGTAGAATCGGACATGCAGATTAATATTTGAGAATATTTCTTCCACGCATTTTTTCACGCTTATCCAACGTACCCGCTCTTCTAAAAATCTGTGAGCTGCATAAATATCCATCTTTATCTGCAATAATTCTACACACAATTTCTTGGTTTGCTTTAAAATAAATCTCACGGCTAGATTTTTAAAACTTAAAACGGATAGTGATAAACATTCCGTAAATTACACAGGGAAATAAAAAAGAAGCAGCTACCTTTTGCTCCGTCCAAGGTATTTCTCCTGCCTGCCCATTGATCTGACTGATGACTGTTAAACAAATGCCAAACACACTGATAAAATACATGCTCGGACTCAGTAACTGTTCAGCCATCTCTGTACGCTATGCTGAATGCATTCCTATCTTTTGCGAAATCATGTGAGAACCATAAGGGAGGATCGAGGCGCCCCACAGGCACTGCGGGCCACTCCGGATCTCGGAGCAGCGATTCCGTTCTCCTTTAAAGTCCAGATCCGTGGCCGCTCCATATTTCACATGCGCCACAATTTCGTCAGAGGTCACGTCATCGCGTATACAATCACGTGACGACGCGCGGCTCTCCACGTGGTCACAAGCCACGTGGGGTTCCTATTGCAGTCCCGGAAGTGTGTGCGGGCCGGTCTTCGTTATCTCGTTTACGCAATATTTATACATTTAAGGACAGCGCATTCCCATAAAAAATATGGAGGAAGAGGTTTGTAGCTTAAAGGAGCAGCTGCTGGAGAAAGAAAAGGAGATCGCTGCTCTAAAGGATAACCTAGCACGATTACAGAAGGTAGACGTTTGATGCACGAGTCGGCACGTGAGCCGTGGTGTTGTAGAGATGTTTCAGGAAACAGTCGCTACCTTTGCTGCTGGGGATGAGTTTTATCATCACCTGTCTGCTCTCCCCAGGTCGACAGCTGCGAAGTGCACGTAGAATCCAGAAGCAACACATAAAGCGTGACTGTTCCTGCTGTTTAGATGTCTTTCCCTCCACCCTCTCCCCCCCTTCTTGTAAAACTTCCTTTTCTCAGGTTAAACTGACCAATGATTCGTCCATCGAAATGCAAGACAAAGTCGCTCCCCTGCCACCTCTGACAGCAAAAACGGCACTGTCCAAAGAAGAAATAATGCGCTACAGCAGGCAGCTTCTCCTCCCAGAGCTCGGCGTGCAAGGTATATTTAGAGGAGCGCTGGAGATGCGTGAGGACGGCTACGTACAGGCCGAACGTGTGACGCCGTCTGCCAGCAGTTAAGAGGAATCTCGCCGTCCTGCAGGCCAGCTGCTTCTGTCTCGGACGGCGGTGTTAGTGGTCGGATGTGGCGGACTGGGCTGTCCCCTGGCGCAGTACCTGGCTGCGGCTGGCATTGGTGCGTGTCGATTCAACCTGGACTGTGTGAAACAAATTTTAATTAAAATTTAATTTCAATAAAAAAAAAAAAAACAAAAACTGTAAGCCTTTGTGTTGTCACCAAAGTGCATTTTCAGGATATTAATTAAACACTATTTTATTTTATTATTATTATTATTTTTGTTCAAACCTCATATATGCTGCAGGTCACCTTTGTAAAGGTGACACCAGTTTAACCATCTGCCAGGCCGATGTTAGTCTTTCATTATGCGTTTGCAGGGCGCCTGGGGCTTCTGGACTACGACGAAGTGGAGCTAAGTAACCTGCACAGGCAGGTGCTTCATGGAGAAGACACCCAGGGGATACCGAAATCGCTGTCGGCTGCTGAGGCCGTTCGAAGGTGGGCGCTGCGGAAAGTTGTTCTGGGTTGCACCACTGGGTGGCGCTGTTGATCTAAACTATAGCCGAGTTCCTCGCAAGTCATCCATCCCGTTTTCAGGGCTATCGCCTATTCAGTTACGGTCACGGTGATCCGGAGGCTAGCCCGAGATGAATTGGACACCGTGGACTGGACACCAGTCTGTCTCAGGGCACTCCGACACACTGTCAAACACTAATGCGGATTTACCATCACCAGGGAGTCTTAGAGGAGAGCCTACTGATCTTCTCATCCATAATAAAGCTGGGGTCAGATTTTCATCCACCTGTTGAGCCTCATGTCACCCCTCAAAAGTTATGCTTTTAATAAATGCATCTGAGAAAACGAGTATTTCCTGCAAGTCACTTTTAATGTTCCCATGACCCTGCTCAGGATATCCAGATTTGACATGGATGGATAAGTAAAGCCGCCTGCCCTTTGTAGATGTGGAGTTTGCATATTCTCCCTGTTTCCCTCAGCAATCCAGAGACACACAGTTAGATTAATTAGTGTCTCTAAATGACCGGTATGATTACGTGAGTGTGTATGTGCCCAGTGGTGGATTGACATCCAGACCAGTGTGTACCCCAGCCTCGTGCTCTACGGTGCCAGGGATAGGCTCCAACCCTGCATGTGATAAGCAGTTTGGAAAATGGATGGGATTTCGGTGTGGAGAGCCTCCTCCTTATTCAGGTGAGCAGACAGCTTTTCTTCTAATCATTACTGTCTTCCTCGCTGTGTCCTCTCAGGCTGAACTCCTCAGTGCAGTGTGTCCCCTACCGCCTGCAGCTCTCTCCTGACAACGCACTGCAGCTTGTCCAACAGTATCCTTCCCATTTCTGGCCTCTGGCACACCTGTGCTGCGCTTGTCAAAGAGGAGCCCCCTGAATGAAGGGCTGCTTTGAGCAAAAAAAGATAAAACTTGAGATGTACTACATGCTCCTTTATTTTGTACTGTATATTGTGAGAGACTATATCATGTATGTCAGATTAGAGTAAATGAAGTTGCTCACTGAGGGTATGTTTCCTTGATGATCTTTTCCCCATATATGACATTGTGGCTGACTGCTCGGACAACGTTCCCACACGTTATCTGGTGAACGACGCTTGCGTTCTGAGTGGGAAGCCCCTGGTGTCAGCCAGTGCCTTGCGGATGGAAGGGCAGGTAAGGCCTGAGAGCCCTTCTGTTGCCTCCTTGTCATCCAATGAGCGCACGGAACCAGGAGATTGGCACACTGGCCGACCAATGGTCAAGTGCCACAGCTTCCATGGAGAGCTGCAGCCTGCCTCTCTCTCCTCCTGCTTCTGTAGCTGACAGTATATAACTACCGTGGGGGGCCGTGCTACAGATGTTTATACCCTGTGCCCCCACCCCCGGAGATGGTCACCAATTGCTCTGATGGAGGGGTCTTGGGCGTGGGTGAGTTCTGCTGCTTTTTAATGCCTGATCCCAGCTGACCGGCAATGAAACAATCTGTTATTTCTGATTTTTATTTTTAACTGGCAGTTGTGTCACTCAGTTGTAGGTTTCCCTGTCCTCCTAAACCACCATGAAACGATTCTCCTTTTTTTTTTTGTTTTAAAATAAATATTTTTGTAGCGTTCTGGAAAATTAGCGATCTTTATGGCTTTGCAGTGCCTAATTCCAGAGGCAATTCTCTGAGTTGACGTTTCCCTGTTAAACTCCACAGTGCCGGGAATTATGGGCTGTTTTCAAGCACTGGAGGTTCTGAAGATTGCCTCCGGTCAGGGATGTATCCTTTACAGACAAGGGCCATCATTCAGTGTTTGACTCTTTTGTCTTGCAGTCTGCCTCTATAAACGGGTTCTGACTTCTAGCGAATGAATCGCCACTTGAACGCATCACGTTTTCAATGGGCCTTTGTGGTGGGAAGGACCATTATTTATCTATTATCAATTTTTATTTATGCAAACAAAGTAGGTACTGAACATTCTAAAATACTTAATTCATACTTCAATGTCGTCGGATTCTACATCATTTTGCGTGAGACCACGTGACGCCAGGCCAGCCTCCACATGGTCACAAGTCACGTGGATCCCTATCGCAGTCCTGGAAATGCGTGCAGGCCAGTCCTCGTTTATACAAGATTTATAAATTTAAGGACAGCGCATTCCCGTAAAAATATGGTGGGAGCAGTTTACAGCTATAAGGGGCAGCTGGGGGAGGCAGAAAAGGAGATCGCTGTTTTAAAGATAACCTTCGGTAATGGTGCTCGTTTATTTCTCTATCTTACCTTTTTCCTTTTCTCAGTCCGTCAGATTAAAAACATGAAAGAAAAAGCACTGACGAGGCTTGGCCTCTCAAGCCCCACGGAGTTGAAGTCTCTTATTTCGAACTTGGTGGTCCCCCCCCCGTAGTCCTAAGGCACACGGTGCCGGTGGACCTGTGTTTTTGATTGAGCCTTGATGCCCATGGTCTGCGATGGACTGCCATCGTGTCCTGAGAGCCTTCTGCTTTGTACGTGTGCTTCCAGTCCAACCCTCTCTTCTATTCCATAAGTGTTTATAGAACAAGGTGGAAATTTTAAAAAATCACCCAAGAACGATGGTAAAATTATTTTCTGGTTCGGTTTTCTCCACCCCAGTTGGTTTGTGTGTTGTCCTTCGTTTCTACATGGTTTTTTGTGCCAGTTATTGGTAGCCCCCGGTTGGCTAGACAGCAGGAGCAGTAGACGGGATGGCAGGCACTGTGACGCCCCCCAGTGTATAGGGAAGCCCCCCGTTGGTCTCCCTTGACAAAGCTGCTCCAGCGTCTTGCGGCCAGCAGTTGCTGGTTTTCGAGGCTCAGGCGGCTCGTTTCCGCTCGATCCGACTGCGCCCCAGGCAGACAGGGTGCGCAGTTTGTGGGGAGAGCCCGGCCATCACCGCCCTGCAGGACTACGAGAAGTTTTGTGGATCTTCTGCCACAGACAAAGTGAGAAGGGTGACTTTGTGTTGGGGTTACTGGTTAAGCATGCTCTGGTTAACCAGTGATTGTTATTTTTAACCTTGTCTTTGCATTGTGATATGAAGCAGTTGCATTCAACCTGCACCTCATCCTGGATCCTGTGTTTACTATCCATCCATTCATCAATTTTCCCAAACCATTTAATCCTGTTCAGAGTTGGGGGGGGGGGGGGCCTGTGCCAGGCAGCTTAGGGCACAAGGCGGGGGACACCCTGGATGCAGACCTGCCACGAGCGTCTCGCTCACCGTTGCCGTTATGGCTCTTAATTTTTTTTTCTGTGTATTTAGCTGTTTGTTTGTTTGCTGTTTTGAATATATACTCCATATATGCTCTGATTAAAATGATTCACTTTGCTTGGCCCACTCTGATGTGGTAAGTGAATGCGTGGTTCGTGCTGGGCTGGCTTCCCGAGGTGTTTCGGTGGTGACCTCTCTGGCTGATGTGGGCCTGCTGCTCTGGATGGTCTTGTGCCCCTGGAGGTCAGGTCCTGCCCAGGTCCTGCTTTGTAAGAGCCGCGTGTCCTGCTTGACCCCATAATCACAGTTTTTGTTCATTCGGGAGCCTGAAATACCAACAGATTAATAATAACATGTTCTTTAATTTTGTTTAGTCATCGATGAAGGTGGTTATTCACAGCGAACGCTCGTCTGCTCGATGATAAAATAGGATTTTAACGAGGAGTAATGTTTTTGTCCACACCCATGCCGCCCCCTGTTAATACTCCGGGATCTGGAAGTGTCGAAGACTGCGTCTCCTTTCAGACGAACAGAGGGTGTCTGTCCAGGTATTGTACACAGGCGGACCGTGACTCTTTTTAAGACTGTTGGTTTTAGATGAGCCTGATTGCAGCCATGCAATTATATAATTGCCCTATAAACTTCGGGCAATTACCCAGATGGATGTTAGCAAACAGCGCACTCGGAGAATTCACGTTGAGCCTTAAAGCCGACGCACCCGGTGATCTGAAACGATAAGGCGATGTTGAGCTTCTACAAAACCTCACACGTGTTTGCTTCCGGGTGAATAAACGCATTCGGCCAGCGAGTTATCGATGAGGCAGGCCTTGGGTTTGCAGTGCTGTTAAAAAAACATGCCATTTTTATTATTCCCCGTGGTTGTACAAATTTAGTTTAAATAGAATTATCAAAGAAAATGTAGGCCACCTTCTGTATGATTGGCTGTGGTGTGGACATCATGTTTTTGGGATGTGCGGCAGCCATAGCTCTTTGATCTGGTGGATCTTTGCAGGAGTATAAGGAGATTGTGGACAGAGGGACGCCCCACCTGTTGCTGGATGTTCGCCCCCTAGTGGAAGTGAACATTTGCCATCTGCCGTTCTCGCTCAGTATCCTTCGCTTTGCTGTCCTTGTCATAGCCATCTGATGAAATGATTGCTCTGTGTCCTTATTCTGTTGGGTATTGGAATGCTTCTGGATGTTTGTTTTTCTATGAATCTGATAGACATTCCCCTTGGAAGCTTAGAGGACAAGAAGGCAGAAGACATCCAGAAGCTTCGGGAGAAGATAATGGAAACAAAACAGCAGATGGAGACCGAAAGCCACATTCCTGGTAGGCTTTTCCATTTGAATGTGGATTAATAACAAAAAAAGAACTGAAACTTGTGCTTTACTGCCTGGAATTAAGCATTAAACCAAGGAAGAAAAATATCATCAAAGCGTGTAGCTTTGTGTATTAAAGTCAGTTTTGTTCTTTGGTGTTCTTTGAAGCTTGGGATAAATTTTTTTTCCCATTAAACACATGCGTGAGAACAAACAGAGAGGAATATGTTTGTCTCTGCCTCCTCCTCTTGCTGGGACATGTGCGTGCAGAGCGAGGTGGAATTGTGGGCAGGGCAGGAATTGCGGGGAAAGCGTGTGGCCTCCGTGCCACGTGTGAGGATGGGGTAGGTTGCATGGGTGTAGATGGTGGATGCCCTTTTTCACAGCCCCGGTACACCCCTTTGTTGTGCGCTAGTGGGAAAGCTGTGTGACATACCCTGGACACAAAAGATCAGTAATCTGAGTTTCCTCCTTCCTAATTAAGCCTTTGTGGCTGTTTGTACCCCGACAACCAGGTTTTTCGGGCATCCAATAACCGTGTTGATGCGATGCGGTTGCTAGGAGATTCTTTTTCCAATACAGAAATATTTGACTCCGTACCAGCAGCTGTCGTTTCCTTGAACAGTCAAGGTTTTTATTTCCACAGAGTGTAGGCGCAGGCTGCGTTGCAGTTTGTTTTATTAATGATGCGTAATTTTCATGTACTATTTTGGAGAAGGTGCCGTCAAATCAGGCTTCCAAGGTCTGACATAATTGAATGACAGACGTGTGATCTGTTACCATGCTTCTTAACTGTACCTGCTAGATTTAAAAAAAAAAATGTTTTTAGGAGAATAGCTGCATTAAAGGTGCGTGGTGTGAGGAATCGGTTATCACATTCCAAAGTGTTACACATTAGAGAGTATCCATAACCAAGGCAAAAAAAACATGCGGAAAGAAATGAAAAGATTAATGTGTTCACGGCGATGGTTCGGAAGTATTCCTCAAGTAAATACTAAGCAGATTTGATATGCAGCAATAGAAATGAGTGGATGCCACAATGCTTACACAGTGTTGGCCTGTAATTTTGTTTTAATCGTCATTGGCCTTTCTGTTTGATAGCTTTTTATGATCATAGACAAGATTCGGGAAGGGTTCCAAGCTGACAGCACTCGCATCACTGATATACTTGGCTGAGTAGTCCAGTGCAGCTCAGCTGAATTATTACACGCAGAGAGAATTCACTGCCAAAGAGTTATGCTGTTTTATAACGTGCTCTGGGGGGGGAGAATGATTTTCCACATTTTGTTCTGTTCCGAGGGCGACATGGTGGCTTAGCACTGTTGCATCACAACGACAGGGTTGGGGGTTCGAATCTCACCTCTGCTTTGGGTATGTGGAGTTAGTATGTCCTTCCCGTGTCACATAGTTTTCCTCTGGGTATTCAAGTTTCCAAAGTCCCAAGACACTCAGTCCAGTTGGTGTCTATAAATTACCCATAGCCTATGATGGTGTCTGTGTGGGTGTGCCCGGTGACAGACTGGTATCTCATTCAGAATTTACCCCCTGCTTTGTTGCCAGTTGCCCAGGATTGGCACCAGATCCTGTTCCACCCATAATTTCTGATTTGGGTAAACACCTGGAAGATAGAGGGGTGTTCTGTTATTAAATTATGTTGGGTATTTCACCAACTTCATGGTGCGTTTGATCTTTTAGAGGGGAGTTGGTGCTTTTTTTAGTGGATTGAACTGGAAAGATCAATTGATATACAATGGAAAGGTTGATGCTAAATTTGGGTAAGACTTGCCTCATTTTTTTTTTTTTTAATATGTTTGTCTGTTGCAGTATATGTGATCTGCAAGCTGGGCAATGACTCTCAGAAGGCAGTCCAGGTCCTGCAGCAAATGTCCGGCTTGGACATTGAGGAAGCAACAGTGAAAGACATCTGTGGAGGCTTGGTGGCATGGGCTCAGAAGATCGATTCGAGTTTCCCGCAGTACTGACATCGAACAAGCGTGGAAAGGCCCGGAACCTGTGGATTCATTTATGTTACCGGCGATCCTCAAATACCTCTTGCCTATTAATCATTAACTCCATTTAGCGCCAGGTTTCCTGTATTAATGCTTGCTAGAGGATAAGTAACACTTGGCAACAGACAGTTAGGCTGCCATTTTTAGCACCTGCTGTTTTAGCCGCTGTGACACAGTGGAACTGTCAATATTTGCAAATTTTGAATGCCCAATGATCTTTTGATACTGCAATTGTTCATCGATTTGAGGGAAGGTGGGGTTTGCAGATAATGGGGAATCTCGGGAGAACGGGAAGTTGCGAAGAACATGCTGAAGAGATGCATAAAAACGATATTTACATATGCATTCAGAAGACAACATGGACAGGTAGCTACTCAGGAGGTTTTCATTTTGTGTTTTAGGCAAGCACCACTTTTCTAATTTTTTTCCCCTTTGTTTGTAGATTACATACATGGACCTCAACCATGGCTGAGAAGAGTCGTAAAATCACTGCCTAGTGCCATTGAAATTGTCGATCCAGGCATTCACAGAATTCGGTAGCATGGGTTTCTGTCATTAGAATCGATGTCTTACATGTTGGGTTCACGAAGCATGTAGGAGACCTCAGAGGTGCAATCCCACAATTCCTCTTTAAGGTAATGGTCTGGTTGAGCACCTTGTCATTGTCTACCATCTCAAACTCAAGTGCACCCAGGTAGTGAGGCTTGAGTATAGACAGTTCAAATGGTGATCTTTATTTATGAAGCTGGCGTCAGAGTGAATGAAACAGGATAGCTCTTTGGAATCATTTCATAATTTTTGACCTACTCAAGACGACATCCTTTTCATCAAATTAGATACATATGGTAGGTTATACCAGGGACTCGACTTTGCTGGAATAAGCTGAAATATAATAAAAGATTCATTCAATTTCAAATATGACTTGGTATTGTCCATTCCATCACCATGATGCTCCAGTGAACTCACTCATGCACAGAAAGGATACATGCTGCATTTTAATCTACAGATTGAGTCTCTTGGTTGATTATGATTATTAACTGTGAAATATGGCTTTTTTGCTTTTCCCCTTTAAGTTTTGTCTGTCTTCTTGCAGTTTCCTTTCCCTTTGACAATTTGTATGGCATTCCTTTTTCTTCAGTCAAACATCACGGCATTTGGCCAATTTCATCATCGCATGAATTTGCAACTCCTAATAATCCTCCCACATTACCCCTTAGATCTGTTCATCTATTTATTATTTATGTAATGCATCCCTATGAATTACCAATGACGTTTCTACAGGAAGCACATTTCCATAGACGCAGGTTTAATTATATATGTAAATGTTTTTATTCTTGTTAAGTGTGCTGAAAATTTTTGTATTTACATACTAAAGCACATATCTAGTTCAAAGTTACGAAATGTGTTTCCGCTGTGCTCTTAACGTAACAGTATTATGTTTCAAGCTGCTATGGCAACATGGTAACATACATCTAAGTAACTGTGTAACGAAAGTTAGATCTCACTTTGCTGGAAACTTCTTTTTAACAGTTTCAGTTACGTTATGCCGCTCATGTGCATCGTTGTAACATCGTTCCTTAAACGTTGAAGCAACTCAAACATTGGAAAGTTACTTGTAAATCCTATCTGGACACAAATGTTTCCACCCTTCAGTTTAGTTAACTTTTTCTGCGTCGGCTGTGAGTGAAACTCGTAAGTTTGCACCATCTTTCTTTTATGCATCGCTATAATTTACGCGCGCTTCCCTTAACCGTTAGAGGTCGTTAATACTGCAGAGACCGGCTCCGAATAACGGGAAAGTGTGCGAATTGAACGAGCATGCGCATTAAGCAACAAGCGAGAGACGGCGTTCTCTATTGCAGTTGGGATATGTAGTTTTACAAGTCATCGCGACGTCTTCTACAACACTGGCGGAAGAGGCCACGCGAACTTCAAGTCCCAGAATGCTTTTCTTCTTCTCTAATTCTAACTGGAAAAAGGGGGGGGGGTGCAGTCACAGCTGGAGGGATAATAAGATGCGCATGAAGTAGCTAACTGGTGCTGGATAGAAGAGAAAGTTTTTTTTTTTAAGGTGGTAGAGCTTAGGCAAATGTGAATGGGGGTCCGCTTATCCGTTTATTTCTAATGCATATTATCAGTTTCAAAGTTCCTTTTTAGTTGTGTATTCTTCCGAACGGCACTGTGAAATAACTCCTCATTTCTCGGTCTCTTGAAATTAGAAGTTTTTGCAGTACTCTGGCCAGGGCTGCAAAAACGCCCTTTTGAAAAGAGCGGAGGTAACGTATTCTTATTTAAAGACGATATTTTACTGCCTAACATACCCGATAAAAAGAAAGAAGAAAAACAAAACGGCGGAACATTTAGAATAAGCAACATATATGTTGTGTAAGTTGTTTTCCTGACATGTGTGGACTTGCTGATTGTTCCTGTCCCGTTGAAAGTGGGAGGGTCCAGATGTTGAATAGTTGTGTTTCCAGATGTGAGACGTGTAACTGAAAACAATGTAATCGTGAAATACCGCGCTAAATCGTGCAAATAAATACACAGGCATGGGATATGAGACCGCGGCAACGTGTGTTTAGTGTGTTTAGTGTGTTTGTTAAAGCTTGAGACTATCATTGTTACATTTTTGCAAAATAGTTTATACAAATGCAAAATGAAAACCTTTAATTTTGAAGCTCGTTATCATTGCTTGTATTATTTATACAAAACAGGTCGTTCTGGAAGTCTGAGGCGCTTTAAAAATCTTTCTGTCCAAGCTGCACACGTTTTCGCTTCGTATTTGTATGTTTCAGATGTGTAGTTGTTATAAATATGTCCTGTGAATGTGATATTTAGCTGTGGGTTACTTAATTTTTGAAGATCAGAAAGTCCCCTGGCGTCCCACCACCTAACCCTGTACATTTCTTATCATATCCGTTGTAGTATTTCACATTAATTTAAGATGATGATTCCTAACTTTTCTCCATTTTTCATGTTTGTCGTTAGATTTCCGGTGATTGGAGAAGGACACCGGGTGACACTGGGGCTCCAGCGGGCAAAAGTGGACCACACATAGCAGGAAACATTGTAAAGCATGTCCTTGATCTAACACAGCTCGAAGGGAGCAGCTTGTTGACTTTTACAGGGGGATCTTTGAGATCTGAAACAGGCTTTCATTTTTATAAGGGAGCCTGGTTACGAGTGGGCTTTAAACGAGGATGAAGTGGGAATCAACAGGCGTCTTCTTTCCACTGTAAAGTGCCTCCACTTCAGCCTGCTGCATATCTGCACCGCACCTCCTGAGATGTTCCCCTACCCCAGGAGATGATGCTGCCGATCCTTAAGTTCGTGGGGTACATTCAGTTAGAGGAGATGGTACAGAGGCAACATATTTGTTGGTAAAAGTTACTCTGTCACCTTCTGAGACGTTGGACACTTGATTTTCTTTTTTTTTTGAACAGTGATCATCTCGGTAATAGGAGGAACCCCAATGTCTACCAGCTCGTCTCCTTCGTCCTTGCCTAAAGCGTACTCCCATTCTCAGCATCCTGCTGCACCGCCGACCCCCTCGCCGTCCCCCAGCCCCCCAGTGCCACTTTATAGGTTGTCTAATGGGAGTCTGAGTGCCCCCAGTCCGACACATTCCCGGGGCTCCTTCCACGGCGTCTCCTTCCTCCTTCAGATCGGACTCACCAGGGAGACGGTTAACCTTGAAGCGCATGATCTCTCGCTGTCTGCCGTGAAAGATCTTGTCTGTTCAATAGTGGACCAGAAGGTAATTATATCCCTCATATGCATTGTTCTATTAATACATAATTTGTTGAGGTGTATGTGGTTTCATTTGGTATAGGCCATTTTGAAAATTTTATGATACCACTTAATGCGTACTCTCGGAGATTAATGCTGTTTGTCCACTGGGACTAAGGAGAATTGCTTAGACATGTAGATTACTTCCAATATGCTGAATGTGATCAGTGTGTGGCCTTTTTGTAACCTGAATACTTCATGCAGTCTTGGTTGAAGATCACATCCCAAAACATGCCATGGAATTATCTTGCGAACTGGACTTCCTGTTCTCCTGGGGTACACTAACTAAATGATTGATGGTACTTACTGTTTCTTAGAATGCTAATTTGTGCAGTTTTAAATTACACATTGTCACTTTTCAATGCAGAGTTGCTTCAGTTTGCGTTTGTAGTTGAAGTGGAAATTGCTTAATACTGACTGCAAAAGTACATCCTGTGTATTTTTTATTTTCTGAGGGTTTAAGGAACGGTTCATTGTCTTTTTTTAAATTGAATAAATGTTGCTGTAGTTTTACGTAAAACTAAAAGAAGTCAGTGAAACTTTCGACGATTAAATACCGTGGCATTTGAAGGGCATTTTTGAAATCTGTAGTGTATTTTAAGCATGGATGTACAAATATGGGAGAAATGGTGGGGTTTACTCAGCATTCAGAGGGTGCAAAATTACACACTTTTTGGGTGTTGGTGTCGGCAGCAGTGCTCCTGTTGAAATCTACTTGCGTGATTCAGACACCGGTCTGTTGGTTTTTCAGCTAAGCCTGCTGCTTTAAATCTTGCAACACTGCATGGCTGCTTTTGCAGGATGTGACTGAAGGTGTTTCATTTAGTAAACAACAGTTCAGGAATATGGGGGGTGGGGGGACTGTGTCATCTCAATATTGGTCCTGAGTGCCCCCCCCTTGATATTTATCTATAACAAACACACCAGAAAATCTCGTGAGTGTGTCAGAACATCGTATGCAGACCATTGAAGAAGGATGTTATTGTAGATTGCAGTTTTTTATTTGATTAGTACACCCTCTGGGCTTCTTGTCGTTGAAGAGACACCTGTGTCTTGCATCATAGTTCCACCATGGCAGCGTTGACGAGCTGAGGATTTATATTGTGTAAAGACATGCCTGAGCACGCCACTGTCAAATCAGGTGTCTCTCCCTGCCTGTTTGCTCATCAGACAGGATATTAAGTTTTAACCTTTGCCTGAATCAGTTGATGATGTCGTTGCCGGGTCTGGTGACAAATAAAGAACCTTTTGTCTCGGTACGGCCAGCGCGTTGTGTTTTGGGAGGAACGGAGATAGTTATGTGAATTACATTGCCGCGGTTTACATAAGGTGTATGGAATTCGGCCATTGTAGACTGACCAACTGGGGTCATCTGTGGTTTCGTCTGTTTGGAAGTTTTCAATATAACACATGCATAAAAAAGATAGTGTTATAAATTGCGTTGCTCAGAAATGGCATCTCTTGTCTTGTTGAGCTGTCATTTACAAATTGTTCTCTTCTTGGGTATTAGGAAACATGGGATGTATGAAACAAGGTTGGAAACAGGAGGTAGAAAGGATTATGAGTGAAAAGCAATGCGATATTTTTCTTCTCGATGTCCGCTACAAAAGAGCGGCTGACAGCCAGTTTGTTTTTGCAGAAATTCAGATGGAAAAGGAAAATATGTTAGATTAATGACTGCAGAGCTGCTTAAATAGGCACACACTGACTTACCATCCATTGCATCTGTGCCTAGCAATTAACATCAAACAGGAAAAATATCAAAGCCCAACAAAACATATTTTCTCAGCCGTAAGAGTGCAGAATTGTGTATGAGACCAATTAGGCTTCGTTTTTTTGCATATTGTATCCATTACTGTTTAATTGATGCCTAACAGTTTTCTTTGAAATGCGTAACACTCATTTAAAATGTGCAGTCAGATTTCCATAATTTTCAAATATGTCGCCAGTGAAGCAAAGATTGGTTGTAAGTGATCAGTATCACAATATTATTTTAGATGGGAAAATCACATTCTTTGTGTTGCTATGAATGCAACTTTTAAAAATAATTAAAATGTGGTCATTATGAGAAGTGGAGAACCTAATTACATAGCTATCAAAATGGCAAATAAGATGTCGATGTTTGTAAAAACTGGACTTGGGGGGTGGAGGGGGCTCTTCAAGATGGAGTCAAGACGATTTGAGTGTCAGCCTGGGTTCTGCTGCAGTGTTGCTGGACTGGAGCTTTCTTGGAAAGAGGGAAGTGTTTGGAGGGAACCAGACACTTGGGGGGGGGGGGTTTCCTAACTTCAGGGGGACCTGACAAAAAAAATCAGTACGTAGGCCCAGTGGGACCCCTGGCCCTCCTAGCTGAAAACATCAGCCATTGAGTTCTGTTACTAACCCAGCCTGTAGAATGAGAGGTTCTGAGGCCTGTTGCAAGATAGGGGATGTAAGTCAGGTTCTGAGCAGTTCTCTGAGTTAGTGAGAAAGAGGAAATCAGTATTTGAGGTTTACTTGTGCATGGATGGCATCGGTGCGCAGTGACATTGCCTCAGAAATGCAGCCGATAGTCCTCTGGAGTCTTGACGGCATTACGTTATGAAAATGGAACAGATGTAAACCTTTAAGTCTCTACCATTTCTTAATGACCTGGAAACCAAGAGGAGGAAATGCGAGGGTCTGTGCTGCTTTTGCTTCTAATTGAAGACAACAAACCCCAAAAAATACAGTTTTGTTCCGTTTGCCTCAGTCGCTTTGGCGGTGGGTAGAAGCAGGTGCGGGAGGTGAGGTACTACATGCGTGTGCCGTCTGTAATCACGCAAGATGGCGAGCGTCTTCCCCTACGCCACGGCTGAGGTGTGCAGAGGAAGCGGTGCCGACGCATTTTCCGTGTCCTTTCTTGTGGTCCATCGGGGTGCACCGGGCAAGCTCTCCGTGCATCTGTAAAGCACGCAGTCGTCTTTGAGAGTTCAGCCGCCTGTTGACACCCGAGTTTAAACTGCTTGGGAAACCCGCGTTAACTTTCTGGGAATCGTCTGGAGCTTTTCTTTTATAGGTGGGTATGAAATTGAGGCGTGTTTTGTCGTTGGGCTCATGTTTGTACACAGCCCTGCGTTTGCACGCTGCTCACAAGTAAGCTAATCTCGTCCAGTGGGTCGCGATCCGTATAGGTGCGCGTATGGGGCCAATCCGGCTCGTTCTCCTTGCGTCTTTGCTGATCGACTTTCCGGAAGAGGCCGGATGTTCTCATTAGGCCTCCTGAAGACAGTCTTGGCCCCGTTAGAAGGGGCTCCTGCCTGGTTGTTGAAAAGGTTTCGCTGTAGCCCGTTTTGTGACATTGTGGTGTCATTCATTGAGTCGGTGGAGCCGCATAGATTGAGTTTATAACCCAACGAGCCTTGCCTTTGCACCCTTTTATGTCCATTCGGTATGGGTCAAGTTCGCATTCCTATAGGCCGGTGTAATGCTGTGTTTTGCAAGCTCTGTTGATACTCGCCGACTAGTTATCTCAAGTTCTGGTTCGCAGAGCAGAAAATCTGATTGCTATTGATATTTTCTGGGATCCTGTAATAGCTTGGATGGGAGCCAAAAAATCTGGTCCTCTGCAAAGAACCGGCTCCTGGGAATTCCTTGGTGTTTACGCAGCGGACCTGCAGGTCGACACTGCTCTCTCCTGCCACGTCACACCCATGGCATGCTGCGATGTTTGGGAGTGTCACGCCGGGCTGACCAAAGCCGGTGAATCTTTTCTTCCCTTTTCTCTTTGTGATCCTGTGGTTTATTCACTTGCGGATTTCATGTTCCCTGCTCTGTGCTTACGGGGGCCGTGCAGAAAATCACCTTACATCACTATCCAGGCGGCCAGGAACAGTAGATAAAATTTTGCAGTAAACCAAGGATTAGGAGTACTAGCCCCTAGAGATAAAAAAAAAATATAGAAAATCTTGGCTTTCATGTCCTCTTGTGTGTGAGCTGATCTGGTTTTCTACATTTTCCTGCTTTCCAGGTCTTCAGCTCCATGTGTGGAAGGTGAAAGTTTTTTTTTTTTTTTTTTTTTTTTTTTATGGCTTAAATTTATTTGAGAAAAAAAAACGAACAGCAGACATTTTCAGAGATCAGGAAAATGTTACCAAAAACAGTTGCCCATCTTGTGTTATCAACTGGAAAGGTGAAGAGTTTTAGCTCGATTGTTTGTTTGTTTAAGTAGAATTACAATGTTTGATAAGAAAAAAACCCTCAAACGCTCTGACACGGTGTATTTGAACAATCATACTGTAAGGCTGTAATACAGATTACGGCACATTGTAACTGTGGCCTGATTCAGTTTTGTCTAGTATTATTACTGTGAGGTCTGTGACAGGGTACCACAGCTTACGTCACCCGCTGATCTGTCATTCTGATGTGAAAACATCTGCTTTTAATTTGGGGCTAGAAAAAAAAAAAGGGTGACTGTAGTGTTTTGTCACCAAAGGGATTATCTTTGCACACTTGGAGACTACGCTGCAATCTGTAAGCGGTGTCAGATTTTAATAGGGGATTTGGCTACATGACTTGGGACCCTTCAGCCATTCACAAATTCCTCCGGTCAGCAGAAAAAAAAAAACAAAAAAAAAAACAGAGCGCTTTGGAACCATCTGGGAGTGGACAGGAAAAGTGTTTTATGTGGTAATATCTCAGTAGATATTGTTTGGATGGAACCTTGCCCCTGTGTTCTGTGACTTCCTGAGCAGCGGCACCGGGCTTTGGGTAAGCGATTTAGCAGTTGCTGCACCATAAACTCACACATGACTAATTACACTGGAATGTTTGCACCAAAGGAGGCTAGTGCCTTTTCTGCGTAAACGTCCCGTGAAATTAAAAGCACAAGAACAATGCTTTAATATAAAAACCATTTTCCATGATTTTTATGATTCAGTTTTAATTAAATAAAAACTTTAATTCCCTCTTCCTGAGTTCCCCCTATCTCAGGGTCTTTGTGTATCATTATGGTTTTTAGCTCGTTTGTGTCTGGGGGACGAACATTAGGGCCGAACTCCGTGAGGGTCTGGAACTCACAACCTTCTGGTTACACAGTGCACAGTGGATTTCACCTAGGACTCCCGCACCTTTCATTAAACGGCTACGTGTGAGCTTGGTTTAATTCAGATTCGTGCAGCTTCACCCCTGGGTATAGTTTGTAAACCCTTACATTTTTGCATGGATATTGAGTTTACTGCTGTAAATGAGGCCCAGCACTAAATGCTGGCGGAGAGAAACTTATTTTACTGGCCTCTGACGGTGACTTTTTAATTCTACTATTTTTATTGATAAGCTGGATTGCACTGTAACAGCTGCCAAATAAAATCAGTTAAGCCTTCTTAAAGACACATATACACAGAAAAATATTCTGTTTTCTGTTGCAGAACTTTGGCACGCTATTCTTTATTTGACAGCGGAGACTGATAATAGCGAGTGATAATGGCATTTCTGTAGAAGTGAGACCCTGCATAAATCCTCCATTACATGCAACGAAAGATCATGGAAATGATGCGGGACAGGGATTTCCCCCCCCGCACATTAGCTAGATCTGGAGATCTATCCCTGCCCTCTGCTAAGCACTGAGGACAATGTTTGCATTCTCATTGGTGGTGTGACCGATTCAACGAAAGTTCAGCCTCTGTCTTAATGGGTGAAATGCTGCCCTGCCAGGGGGTACAGGGCACTGGGGAGAAGGTGTTAAATTCACCGGACCCCCGACTGCTGTTCCGTTAAAGATTTGGCAGCCGTAGGACAGCAGAGTCAGCGTCTAGGACAGGAATGGGCAAACTTGGCACAGGGGCTGCGTTCGGTTTAGGGGAATATTGGAGGGCAGTTCACGGCGTCTTCACTGTTAGAAAGCGACCCTGCTGCGTGTTCGGTCTTCATCCACCTCGTCCCAGGTTCTCATTAGCATGCCAGCATGTACCCCTGTCGCGTCTGGGAAACCCGCCCACAGCGCCCCTCTATTGCTGGGTGACTGTGTATTGTTGTTGCGGGCAGATGCTTAGCCAGATCTGTCCGAGCTTGTTTTGGTACTTTGGTAAAAACTCCTCCCGAATTCACAAGTTACCATGAGCTGCCCTAAATATGAGAATGACAAGATAGGCAGCATTCTTGCAGATCTTTAATGAATTAAAACACGTACTCCTCACTTCTCTTATTTAATTCACAATATAAATCTTAGCAGCTACCTGTCCTGTGAAATTTGCAAATTTGCTCTTGCCGTGGGGACTAGGATTGTCTGTACCATACATTGTTTCAAAAATTAAGCCCCGGCAACGAAGGCTTGCTTTTTCTGGTGTCTTTTTATATTTTATTTTATTTTGTCCTGCAGGTAGCTTGTCTTGAATATTGAGAAGATTGTCATAATAGTATATTTTGTAAGTAGTGGCTAATTTTGTAGCTGTTACCTCACTCTTACGAAGCCAAATTTCTGAAATAGTTTGCATGCTTGGTGAATTAATGTTAGTTGACTCAGTGTTTGAACACTGTGAAGCTTTTCTCAGACTCCACATACACTCTCCGGTCCTTGCTCTAACTCCCGGCATTAACCGTCGACTTTTCTCCACCTAATTCACTGACTGCACATCCCTGCTACCTTGAATGGCGGGAGATACATGCAGATGCATAAAATCCTTTTTCTGTTTTGAGTGTTTCACGGCGAACGTTTCCCTACACCTCTTTTGCCCATCGTGACGTAAGCGTCTCTCTGGAAAGTTGGGGAAAACAAAAGTTCACAAGGACCCGTTAATGTTGACAGAAGCTTTTGAAGTTAATCGCAGGAAACTTCGACTTGGTTTCTTGCAGGCTTCTTTCGTTTGGTCTTCTGACAGTTTAATTGTCTCTGTAATTTGGATAATTGTCCTGCAGTGCTGTTCGACTTTGTGCAGTAGCTGTTTTTTCTGGGTTGCCTGACTGTTGTAGCCTCTGAATACGAGGTTGGGGTGAATTGTAACATCTCCATGGGACAGTGTTTATTGTACTTCAGTACGAGAGGACAGGCTGCCAGTTTTATGATGCAAGACAAAGGTTTTTCTGCTTTCTGGTTGAGGTGGCAGGCGGTGACTTGGCCTGTAGAAGGACAAGCAAGGAAGGACCCCTCAGGGTATGACGGAGGGCTGCCTGTGGCCCAGTCGGGTTGATCAAGTCTGGACTTTCGTGTTAGGGAAGGCTGGGAGTGACGGATGAGAGTAAATATCACAGAGTCTGCTTACGTTTCACTTCCTGGTTGGTGTCGCCCAAGTCCTCTCGTGCATGGAGATGTGGGGGGGGGGGGGGCGTGTTCCCAGGACGAAAGTTCACGACACTTGCTAAAAAAAATCGCTGGGAACAAAGGAGTTCCTCAGACATGTGTTTCTGCGTTTGACCCGGACTGGGGACGAGGATATGATGTTGCTGCCATGTTTGTTTATCGACAGTGTTGTGCGAGGTGCATGCCTTAAGCTGCAACTGAAAGCTGCACGCTTCCTTTTCTTGGCTCTCGTTTTTGTTTTAGAATCCGATTTGACGGTGGAAGGTTTACAGTATTCCTACATCTTAAAAGTTAACAGTTCTCTCCGGCTGTCAGAACCGATGATTAAACTAGCGCCGGAAGGAAATATGCAGTTTTTTTGCCCTGAGTGCAGGGGAAAAAAATGAAAAAGAAAGTGAACATTTCCTCAAAAGGCAGTTTCACAAACATTTTTACCTTGCCGGGTTCCTCGGGATATTCTTGGTGGTTTGGAGGGAGTCTCACTCTAAAAGCTACGCAAGGCCTCACCTCCCCCATGGCTGGGGCGAAGTCTTACAGCTGCATCCATAGGTGACCCCGCAGAAGTTGCTCGAGACGCAACGTTTTCACAGATCACGCTGACAAAGACTTAAATGGCCCAGAGCGGAACGAAAATAATTTGTGTCCCTCTGCATGGTTGCGTGCCAAGTTTTACATATGTTCTGCGGCGTGATGGCCTTCCACCAAGCCTTAGTATTCACAAGCCCCTCGATTTCTTTAACACGTCCACTGCACTCAAAATCTGTTGAGATTTGAGTGCTTTATAGAACCAGGATGTTGAACCTGCTTTTGGAAGCTCTTTCTTGCACACTTAAACATCCATCTTCTCGTCCTTCCTGGATATGAGCTGGACTCTAAGGTAAACACATCAATGTCCTGCATTAAAATTAATTTCAAAGCCATGCTGCTGGGAGGTGTTTTTTTTTTTTTCTTTTGGCGGAATGTTAAGAGCTTTAATGCATGTTTTCTGTTATATTAAAATCTAGTCTAGATTTTTCAAAGCAGCTTTCGAATGGCGTTGTTTTGTAGGTTCGTGTACGTGGTTGTCGGCAGCTATGGGAATGAGGGTGTCCTGAAGCAGGTAGCACACCTGGGAATATTGTGGCCGGACTCTGAGGAATGCCGCGGTCCTGTAGGCTGACGGTTCGGTGACCTCTGACCCCAGGTACAGACGAGCATTTCAGTGAGCCGAAAAGCTTCTTGTCTTGTTTTGTCTTGTCTTGTTGTTAAAGTGAAACCATCTGCTCTCTGCCATGAATACTACATCTGTCTCCCCCACACACGCCCAATGTGTCATTGGTGTAGTGAAACTGAGTCAGAAATCAGAAACTGAGCGATGCAGTGACATTTTGACGGGCGGCCTATCAGCACGGGCGGGTGGGTGGCTGCCCTGGTGGCTTTGGGAAGGTGGGGAAGTGGAGCCCAGTGATTTCTCGTAATTGTGGGAGCACTGGAGTCACTTCCTCTGGGCCGCGTGAACGCTTGCGCCTGACCATCCCGGGGACCTGCTGGTGTTGCCCGTCTGAAAGTAATTTACGATCGAAGCTCTCCTCAGTCCAGTCGGCGGGCTAATTTCTCCCATCTGCCCCCTTCCTGCAATTCCATCTCGGCCCGACCATGCGGCTGTGTGGCTGGCATTTTGGAAGGGGGGAGGGGATAAGAGAGGTAAGATCCGCAGGAGGCTTTTAGGGGGGTGGGGAGCATCCCATGCGAGATGGGATTGAACGAGACCGCCGTATCTCCATCACAGACAATTTCGGCTTGCCAGCTTCGCAGTGGCTGTTCGGCTGTTGAGCCCTCGTTCTCTACTTCGATCACGGCGCCAAGGCCACATTACCTGGAAGAAAGGACACGCAAGTAGGAGGGAGGAGATTCAAAAGGTCTGATTGCACAGAGAAAGATGGAAAAAGAATATATTTCACTTTTTAGTGGCAGGGGAAATGTTACATTCAGCTGGTTTCTGTGATGGTGCTCAGTTTGGACCCAGATGAAGGGTGTGGCTTGTGCTCTCTGATGAAGTTGTACCGTGACGAGAAGGATTTAACGGTGATGGTGGAGAGACCTTCGGCTCCTCGTTAAGGAACCCATATATTGATGCCTGGGGTCTTCAAAGATGCGGATTTACAATCTTTGAGAATTGTTGTGGAGGGGAGGGAATAGATGAGGGCATGACGAGGTTCTACCCAATGGTAGCCCTCTTTGAACCACTCGGTGCTTGCAACAAAGACTGTTATTTAAAAAGCCTCCATGGGATTTGTGATTAGAAGAGAGGCTCCACCAAAAAAAAAAAAGACAATAAAAAAGAACAGGGTCTTGATCAACTGCTGGTCTTTAATTATGGTTTATTTGTTCACCGTGAAAGTCAATATTTGCATGGCATGTTAAGGCTCACCGTGCTGCCGAAACTGAAATGACGTCTCTCCGTGTTGGACAGCTACAGGGACCTGTTTGGCTGGAGGCTGGCTGTGCTGGGTTGTTGGTCCCGGCCGGTGCTGACCCGATTGTGATCAGCTGCCTGGTGTCCCCAAGGCGAGCTTCCCCACTGTCCATCACTGACATGTGAAGAGGACTGGATTTGGTGTTCGGGAAACAAAAGATGACCTTACATCCCCCTCCCCCTACCGGGATTTAAGCGATTGCGTACGGCTGCAGCGTGATCTTTGTAGCACCTGTGTCATATGCACACCTGGCGACTTTCCTAATTGGACAATCTCTTACCCGCCTGACCCGGTGCCGATCCATTTTCACAGGTCAGATAGGGTTCTCTGGCTGTTCGAGTGTCACTTGAAGTGGCAGTCGGAGGGGTGGGGGAGGAGCTTTGAAACTGGGTATCTGATGGCATGCAGAATACAGACTGGGGTCACAGGTGATGATATCATTTATTGAAATGATGTCTGACAGCTTGTGCAGGGTCTTAGCGTAGCTGTTGCATGTTACTTACTGTTTTTCTTTGTAGTCGCTGTGTTTATCTGATGGTTACAATGATCTCTTTAGCCATGGGCTGCAGGTAGGGCCCGGAGGACGTGGCTGGTTATAAAACACCGAATCGTGGGGCAAAGCTCATTTATTTCGAGAGAATTGTGCCTTACTCTGGGGTCGTTTAATTCGTTTGGCACCGATCGCCGATTTTGGCGGCGTGCCTACTCTGTGGTTTGGCCCCTACCGTGCTCTTGGCAGAAGTCGTCAGATTTGGAACTGTGAACGCCAGTGAAAAGTCCAGGAGTCGATCTGCAGAGGGTGCCCCTTGCGTGAATCTTTCCTTTCATTGGTTTCCACAGCGTTGACCCCACACCGCGATATCGACACGCATCACAGGAGCGCCCCCCCACCCCACTCTGCTGCAGATTTCTTTTTAATGCTCCACAAACCCAGCATACATTGGGAGGAGAACAGAGTTGGTCATGATTTCACCTGGAATGTCCTGACTCTTTCAAAGGGTGGGGGGTGGGTTTATCCCTTCCCCCTTCCTTCATTTGTCGGGCCCCTTCCCTGTTCCTGTCTGACGACCCGGCCCATGTGTTCGTCTGCCGTGTCAACAGATGGAACGGGGACATGCGAAGACAGAGCCATTTCCTGCTATTATTTTAATCGCCGCGGGTTTGTGCAGTCAGAACCGTGCACGTGCCCTGTCTTACGCAGTGACGCCGATCCTGGCGCGGTATGTGGCGTGGAACGCGAGGCCACCTTGTCTTGAGGCTTCTGCGAGGCTCCAGCGTTTCCTGGCGAGCCGCTGAGCTCGCCTCGGCACCTGCGGTCACATGGCGAGACCCCGAACTTCAGCTCTGGGGAAGTGATTATTCAGTTATCATCATACAAGGATGTCATGTGTGAAATGTGGTTTAGTGTTTCTAGAACCTGTCGTGCATATTGAAGAGAAATCATAAAATAGGTTCAGGAAACAAAAATTCTTGAATCTTAACTAGTTTGACGGAAAATAGTCATTTTATAACAGCTTTGTTTACCGACACTGCTAGCTGGGTTAATTAACCTGTCTAATGCTGTACCGTCCACCAGCTCCTGTGGAGGTGAGCCTCTTCATCACACGCCATCTTCATCCTGGTGCTCCTGCCATCTCCATTTGCGCGATGCGCTCAGACGCCTCCTGAGACGGGAAGGAAAGCCCGCTGGGTGTTTTGTCTGAGGCGACCATGTGACTGTTCTCGATCAGTGAGCGCTGTGTGATTTCAATGACGAGGTTCCGAGCCTTGGACGCTCCCCTGTCGGCTGGGTCTCCTCCCATCCTTTGTTTCCCATTTTCCCTGCAGACTGAGCCTGGTTAATGGTGGTGAGTCTGGCCCATTATGTGTTTTCAGCAGACAGTGTGGCTTTATCCATAAAAATTCCTATATTAAATAGGTTTAGGGTGATTTTAGTTCTTCTCCGTCTGATTTTTATTGACTTGACAGGGTATTGAAAAAAATGCCAGCAATGGGGCTCAGCTTGGTGTGATATTTGAGTTATGAATATTGTAATAGTATGCCCCTATGATAGACTGGCATCCCGTCCAGGGTTTCCCCCTGCCTTGTACCCTGTGATGGACTGGCATCCCGTCCAGGGTGTCCCCCCTGCCTTGTGCCCTGTGATGGACTGGCATCCCGTCCAGGGTGTCCCCTGTCTTGTGCCCTGTGTTTCCTGAAATTGGCTCAGGGCTCACCATGATCCAGTGAACCGGTACTGCGTAAGCAGCTGGAAAATGGATGGCTGGCTGGCTGGCTGGCTGGATGGATGGATATCATAGTGCCCTAAGTTAGTAATCATGGTGGAACACTTGAGCATTAGCTTTGATGTTCTTCTGAAAACACATTGCATCAGTCCAGAGAAAACTGCGGAATGACTTTAGTAAGACGCTGTTCTCTTGGGTGACGATGGCACGGCTGTCACACTTGGCCTTTGCTCATTTTACTGGCTTTCCTCCTTGACACGAGGAGCACTCCCAGACTTTACCAGTGTTACGCCGCTATGTTGTGTTCAAAGCTATCGTTTGTCACTTGGGGAAAAGCTTAACTCAAACATGACCACAGGTTTCAGCTGCTTGATTTATCGAAAAGCCGACAGATTCCGCTCTAAATTTAAGTTGCATTGCCCTGTAGCCTATCATAGCAGGACCCCCAGCTGCCAAGCACTTGAGAAGCAATGGTGCAATTCATATTCCAATAAGAACCACAAGGATTTCATATGTCAGGAAGAGAGAGGTCCGTTTTTTTGATCTGTCCGTATGATAAAAGGCACCTGGATTTCTCCATTTGCATTATGGGTAAAATGTTTTTGTTTCTCCTTGTGGAAACATTGCACGTATCTTACGAGGTTCTAGAAGTAGACCGGAGACCTGTACAAAATGTACACCATGCAAATGACAGTGCATAGTTCGGGCACCCAGAGGCTCTTGGTACGCCCCCGCGAGCGTGTTTTGCCCTTTCCCTCGGGAGGGGTGGTGTCATGAGCGAGCTGAATAGCAGGCAACGGAGGTGGTTTTGAGTAGGGTGACACAAAGCAGAAATTAAGCTAGTTTCTTTATGAGGTCAGTTTTGCTTTAAGATGCGGGCACCGGTAGTCAGAGGGGGGTGAAATGGTGCAAGGACACCCCCGTGTCATCAGCTAGGATATACCTGACACGCACATCTCTCCGCATTCCAGGGCCGCTATCAGCATTTTTTCAAACTAGATTCCCCTCAATCTCATAAGTGTTTTAATAGCAGCACTATCAGAACTTAACCAGCTAAGAGCTCAAACTAATAACCACATGGAGAAAAGCACGGCCTGTTCCATTCCCCGTTTAACCTGAAATGTGCCGTTGTTTTCCTGGCTTTTTGTTTCGAAGGCTGCCGTCCGCGTGTGTGCCTTTTTTCCAGTATGATACAACTAATTCACATGGAAAATGCTTTTTTTTCCCCGACAAAACAGTGGATGGCCTTGTGCTTTCTAACAAACAAACACGCCCTTTGTTGTTGGCCAACGCAGCTTTCATGATGAAGATGATTGGGTCAGCTTAGGAGACACTCGTCCGGGAATGAGACCACGGTTTTACCACAGAGCTCCACTGAAGGATGCCCTTAGCGTGTTATTTTTTTTTAAAGCCACCTGCAGGCACATAATATGTGCAGAGAGGATGGTTGTGTTATTTTGTGTTGTGAAGTGGTACACTTATCAATAATGTGTTCGTTTGTCGTGTAACAATTTCAAGGTAGGTCAAGTAGTGTACAATACCTCCTGGTGACAGGGGCCAAATCTGCACCTTCAGATTTCTGCTAATGGGTTAGCTGTGGTGCGGTTTGCCAGTGTGGTGAGTTCTAGGAGCCTGTTGTCAAGGCATAGCGATGTGGCTGTTTGCAGTCACATTGAACGTCTCGAGAGCAGAGAAGTAAACCTGCAGCAAACCTAGAGACTCGAGCAGGATGGAAGCACCCCAGTCTTTGAGAATCCAGCACCTCTTTTCTTCAAAATGTGCTAGAAGTAATGACTTGCACACTACAGTTACCCTTCCCAACTCCTTGTGGGCATTCTAAGCGTTTTCCGCTTCATTTGGCGTGAGCTCGATTTCCGTGTAAAAGGCTCAAAACGAACAAAGGCAAAGGCAGCTGTAGCCTCTGTCAGTAGTGTTAGATGTCATTTGGGTTCCACATTGAGGAAAAGGCCTTATTAGAATTTCAACTTTATTCTTTTTTAGTGGGTTGAACAAATTCCATAAATCAAAATAAATTTCCTGCAAATAAGGGGCATTTTCTGACAGCTTTCAGCTGATGTTTCCCTGTAAAAATGTTGAGTATTAAACTAGCACGAGGCTTGATCAAACCGGATCAAACCGGTGTGTGGGTTCAGAATTAAATTGCGGATTAAAGTTAATAGCAAACAGTGAAACTATCAGATTATGGCTGGCTTGTACTGTGCAGCATGTGTGAAGTTGGGCGTGATGTTAAACTTAGTATGTGGTGTGTGTACAGAAACTTAGCTAACATGTTTAGTCAAAGCAGATAAACAGTCCAGTTTTTTTACAAATTTGTACAGTTAGATATTTCTTAGAAGCATAAATTAGATTATGTACTCTGGTCAAAGCTATAGTCCTTAGTAATTATACTACGTGTATGCTACATTTTCAGTCAGAAAATTTTCAGTTTCCAATACTCAGAACCTAAAAAGAATTTGTTGCCTGTGATACAAATGAGACGTCAGAAAAGCGTTTTTAAACAACCTGCTCAGATGGACATTTTAGCTGCATGTCTGGAATGTTCCGGAAGCGAGACAGGCTCTTTGTCACCGCAGTGATCTGGCCACATCGGCGCTGGGTAGTACCAGGATGTGGCGTGAGCTTGGGGGGGGGGGGGGGGCGCTGGGCCGGTGTTAGGGGGTTATTAGCGGAGGGATGGTGAGTATATTTCCTTCTCCCTGTGCCCCTCCCCCCACACCCGTGTTTCGATAAACATCTCCGTCTGCGCTGCCCACTTCTGCCCAGACTCTATCAAGCACTGCAGCCAGGTGCCAGATTGCTGGAGCACATTGGAACATCTAAATGATGGTTTACTCTTTCTCATCCTGGAGACATGCCATGTTTCCCCATGCGCACACACACACACACACACACACTCCCCTTGTTTAATGTGTACACTCAGAAAACTGACTTCGTTGGGGACGGGAACACCACCCAATGCTTCTGTCATTGGCTGCTACACTTCTAGTTTCGTCTTTCATTTAAGCAGTGCTCCGTCTGTCCATCCATCCATCAACCCATACATCTATTCATCCCACACCCTACCCGTCTCCTAATCACTTATCCTGGTCAGGGTCACTGGGCAGAATCAGTACTGTCATAGTGATTTACCTTCGGAGTGCTTTTATCTGACCTACCAGCCGACTTATGGATGGTATATGGCCTTCTTGAAATGCCCAGGTAAATATCAAGTTGCGGCTTTATTTGAGTGCTGAGTGTGGGCCTTCGCCCAAAATCCCGATACCGATATTGACGCCTGTCCTCTCCAATTAAAGGTCATTATGGTTTCATTTGCGTGGAGATCATGTCAGAATCAGACAGGCCCAAACATCACTTCTCACTTGGATGTTGATTAGCGACAGGTGCTGGGGTTTTCCTGTCCGCAGCAGGCTTAGGAAAGATGACCATCTCTGCAAAGGATGTGCCCCAAGTTGGCCTGGGTCCCGGAACTTGGGCGGCCGGGTCAGTTTGCGGTGCCGTCTCATGTGTCATCCTGCTTGTTGCCTCATAACAGGTGACCCATCGCTTTGGTTGTCTTTCTCTGCTGCTTCCGCTGTTTTCTTAGCTTGACGATACACCCCACCGTCAGCTTGAAGAGGCCGGGCTGTGAACACACGTCAGATCCACAGAAGGAAGGCTGCTCATGTGGCTTCTCCCTCACTGGGTCGAGAAAAGAGTCCCCTTCCTCGCCTGGTCGTGCAAAGTCGGGCAGCGCCAACGAAACAGAACCGGGGGGGCCTCTGAATGACGTGTGCTGGCATCCCCAGGGGCCCCTTAATAACGGTCAAACAAGCGCGGCTGCTTTCACACCTGGTGCCATGGCGACCTCTGATCTGAGGAAATGATATGGGTCTGTGAATTTCAGGGCTCAAACAGAAACTAACTGAAGCCAGAATATGAATAAATATATGGGAATACATCCCATAATACTGTGCCGTCATCAGTGCTGTCAAATATGACGGTAATTTATAAATTGAATTAAAGTAATATTTTATAAGTTCACCTATTGTTAGTTGCTGATCACAGTATTTTTTCTGTATAAATTAATTTTTTCCACATTAATGTAGCATGATATAGGCCTAGTAAACATAATTCCCAAAAATTGCAGTGTCCATGAAATGATTTTGTGGAAAGTTTAGATGTGGGTGGGACATGCCTATGTCAGAAGTGAGAGGCCGTGCCAGCGGTAAAGGCCAAAAACCTGGTGGTGTGGACAAGGACAGGTCCAACCTCATACAGAAGTGATCAGAAATATAGGCCTGTCGGGACGGCGGAGCAGATATACAGGCCTGTCGGGACGCCCTAGCAGATATACAGGCCTGTCGGGACGGTGGAGCAGATATACAGGCCTGTCGGGATGCCCGAGCAGATATACAGGCCTGTCGGGACGCCCTAGCAGATATACAGGCCTGTCGGGATGCCCGAGCAGATATACAGGCCTGTCGGGACGGCAGAGCAGATATACAGGCCTGTCGGGACGGCAGAGCATCTCAGAGACGCAGTGGCAGGTGTTGGATGTGGCCTCTGTATGGGTCTCGCTTTGCCTTACCCCACTACACACATGTACCTGGTGTCCTCCTGGCAGCTAGCAGAGAGGTGATACAGCCTAGGTGACACTCTCCAAGTTTCAATACAGCAACACACATTTCCCTGTGTGTGACAATCTTAGCAGTTTGGTAGAGATCTGTGCCAAGCCCGGGGCAGCTGCCATGCAGAGATGGAAAACACGTGGGGTGGAAAGTTGCGGGTCGGCCAGCGGGGGCTGGATGCTGTGCTCTCAGGTGCTGGGTACAAAGACTCGGGGAAACGGGGGGGGGTGGAAAAGCTGGGCCCCACGTTCGTGTGATAAACGTGTGATATATGGCCGTGCACTGCTGCTAGCTTTTGAAGAATGTCTTTCACGTGACGTTACATACAGCTGCTGTACTATAAATCCCCCCACAATTTCATAGCTTCATTCTGATGATGCGTAATTGGTCGATGTTTCGGCAGCGAGCGCATCGTCTATCTTCCCAAACTCGTATGTCCACATTACACTCTGTTAGCCACTCAAGTGACCCCAGGCTATTAAAATCACAAGAATAGGGTGTAAAAGTCACGTATGATGTGGACAGATGCTGCAGAGTATTGAGCTGCCCTTATTCCCCCATAAAACAAACAGTTTATACGAGGTGACGTGCTGGAACATTCCTCTCCTCACTTTCACAGATACGCCACGGTCGCCTGCTTTGTGATCTTGTGAGATCATGGTTACGAAGAGCTTTTTGATGTCGGCTTTCCCCAAATCTCTGCTGGTTCTTCCATCTGAAGGAAAACTTCAAAAGCCTTTGAAAAAAATTTCAACCTAAAAGTTGTGTATTGCCATCTTTTGGTTCAGGAGTTGCCAACAGGCTGGATATCAAGAGCCATGAGTCCAGGGATGGAGGTCACCAGCAAGGAGATCATCCAACCAGATGGGGGGGGGTTCAGCTCCTCTTCTTTCTTTTGTTTTTTTGTGATGGTGTAGAAGGAATACACTAAAGTACACACACACAGCGGCCTGCGGTTCACGATTCTCCTTCTGGGCGCCCCTGTTCTACATTATAGTGCGTCGAAGAAGGTAAAGCCCACCGCAAAGTCCAATTTATGTTTTAAAGCCGTTGGGGAATATATCACAGGTCCCGTATGCTGTGACAGAGGGCGTAGGAGAGAGTTCAACCCTGGGGGGACACCTATATATCAAGAGATTATTTGTAATATCTGAGGAGTGTTTTATTGGGGTGACAAAAGTAGCTTGGTGAATTATTGGGAGGACGTATTCAATTCTTTCCCCCAGTTCTTACGCAGTATCATTGCTGTAACATCAATAGTCTGACAGCCTACTCACAAAAATGAGACTGAAGTGTCAGGACTCAGCAGGCGATGGTGTCTCCCTCTCCTCCAGTCGCCATGGAGACTGGACGTGAGGTCAGCCGGATGCGGTTTACCTGGGGGGGAGGGCTGTCTGCTTGCATGTCCGCCACCATACTGGCTGCTGGAGTCTTGTAAGTTTGTAATTTGCTTTTCTGAGGGAGTCTTTCCTCAGAGGTATTTCTGGGCCATGCTGTCATCACTGCCTACGTGCTTCTTTTTAACACACCACACAAATTTGAGGACAATCAGCCATGGGTGAAGTCACCCCTGTCACGTGACCTAGCCTGTACGATGCCATATGTTTTATACCTTCTTACCTTTATACTGATAATCGTTCTCGTTGTTACTTATGATCAATGCTGGGAATTTAGCCCGATTTCTCGATTTTTTAATTTTTATTTCTTTTTTATTTTTTTTGGCAACACAGTCACTCCGCACTTAAAGTCATTTTACGGAGCGTTAAAGAGTCCAAACTGGAGCAGCAGCATAAAGACGTAGCAACTGGACCTGGGCAGACCGAGGTTGGCGATTTGACCGTAAGCCGTCAAAGGGTTAGAGAGTATAAAGGTCTTCACTATCGCCTTGCACCACACGCAGGCTTCCAGACAAGTATGGCCTTAGGATGTTTTGGTCAGTGTTTCTTCACAACCCCTGAGGAGCCATCGTCACATGTAGGTGTTGCGTGTACATAGCAGGCTTCCAGGCCTCTCTGAAAAGCCCCTAATGGACTACTCACCCGCTGGAATGCTCATCATGGTTCATGAGGTCTGTAGCCTAGCGACCGGCTGTGTCTCAGTGAAGATTTCACTGATCTTCAGTGAAGTAGGCAAGCCTTCCTCTGCTTCCTGCGAATCACTAGATATGTTGTTTCTCTGAATGTGTGTTGGCCATTTTCTTTAAGGCCTCATTACCTTTCTGTTAGCCTGGATGGCAAGATAACAGGAAGTAATTACCATTCTATGTGTGTCAGAATGAAGCAGACCAATTATTCGTGGTGCTGTGGCCCTGACCACCAGATGGGTCGTGCCGTTATACACCCAGTCTGAACTTCGGAGCCCTGGTTCAGACCGTAAAATGCCTGTATGGCAGGCAGACTGAGATGTTACTGAGTGCTTTGGGCTGAGCCCAGCTGGCACAGAGCTGTTCCCCTCATGTGTTTGGTCATCCTCTCCCCATAGGTGGTCTGTGTGGGGGGAGGGGGGCATCACAAGACGCTGCCGTTTTCCGGGGGCCCCCTTCGCCACCCTTGCTGGCGTTCTCCCACAGTGGGGGAGTCCTCACAGGTGCAGCTTCACAGCCTCAAACACTCCCTCTCCCATCGCTGTGGGTAACCGTGCCAGCACCGGTACCGTGGGGTCCCAGCGGGTCCTAGCTGAACGCCACCAATGGCATTGTTCCGTGGCCATTGTGTTTGGGGGAGCACTGCTGGGGGAAACACCTGTGCAAGATGGACTTTCCAGAGTGCCCGGTTGGCATGACGACCTCTGCACACAGCCAGGCTGCCACTGGGGCCTGCCTTTGATCCAGGCCTCACAGGATGGACCCGGCGTTCATTTAGGCCTTTCTCTGTCCCTGAGCTTTTTTTTCTGTTAGCCTCTGATATCTAATATAACTGATTTAACGCAAGAAAAACACACGGTCCTGCAGGCCGGCTATCTTTGGGCTAGGGGGAGAGGGAAATATGATTCTTAGACAACGAAGGACAAGTGAAGTGGAGGGGGGGGTTGATTTTCCTGGCAGCTCAATGCCCTTATTTCCTCTCCACCATAGAAGTAAAAAGGCCTTGTTAACGGTATTGTAGGCACCGGCCGAGGAAGGCAACTCGAAGGCTTTCTAAGCGACGTTCCAGACTGTGCCTCAGCTCTTGTTCTTGTCGCTGCATTTCCACATCATCTGTTTAGCGGGATTAATGGCTCGTGCCCTTGAAATGTTAAATGACTTTCAAGTACAGGAGGACGCTGTTGATTCAATGGCTCAAGAGCTGAAGAGCTGAATTTGTGAGCAAAGGATACGGTTTCTAGCTTTTTGATGTTGTTTATGACTGCAGCTTTGTTCCAGCTGATTGAGTTTAAAGTGAACGACTCAACGAGAAGGAATGAAGATTAAGGCAACCTGAGCAAACACCCTGTTTTGACCTCATCTTTGTCAAGATCCACACGTGTTTGTTGCCTTTCGTTATCGCACTTTTCTGACATCCCCTTTGCGAAAACGTGCGTCTCGTTCATTGTTGTTTCTTTTTTTTTTAACACGAGCTAAAAGATTATAGATGTAATGTCAGGTCTTTGTTGCTTTGCACGTTTTTTTTTGCGAGGCAGAGACAGGCGTAGCCGTGTGGTGATGTGGCTCTGTGGGGAAGGTGTCTGTGCCTGTGATGGACCGGCCACAGGTCCGAGTCCTACCACAGTGACCATTGGGTCCTTGAGCGAGGCCTTTGATTTGAATTGCTCCAGGGCTGTCGGACACTGGCTGACCCTGCGATGGAAAAATGCAAAAACTACAAATATCCTCAAGGGGATGAATAAAGTACTGATTATTATGGGTCCTCGGCATGCCGACACAAGGAAGCTGAGAAAAGGCTCACACCGGAGGATGGGTCAAAGCAGGAGCCTCCTGTGTTCAAGCAGCGTGACTCCCTGACACGAGTCTGGAGATCAAAGGGTGATGAGGGGTGGCCTCGCCAGTAGGGCATGGGCGAGGGGAGCCCTGAGAACGTAGCAGGTAGGATGGGAGTGAGGGCTGACTGCAGGCCGCAGCCTGCCAAATCCCCTTGAGGGGGCAGGATGTTTACTGTCTCTTCTCACATTGCGGTTTCTCTCTCTAGCCTAGATGCAGCACGCAGTCCCGGTGGCTTCAGTGGTGTGACAGAGCAGGGAGGCTGCACCCCTGTCACATCAGAGAACCGTAACATTTCACACCAAGAGCTATGATGAAGGGCAACCCCCAAGGGACCTCAGTTCTAATGTTCACAACCCCAGAATGATGGTGTACAGCCTCAAACTGTCACTGAGAGCCAAGCCATTTTTATTTTTGTTCATATTATACACACCAATAATAATAATCCGTCATGGCTAACATGCCGAAGTATGTCATTGCCCGAGTAAAATTAACTTCATCCACCAAAAGTAGAAGGTGACCGTCACACCCTGTGCATCCCCGTGCCGTGTGCCAAGCATTATTTGATTATATTTTTAGTTGATGTGAGCCCCGACGCGTTGCTGAGTTTTCCCCGGACTGCCGCTTGCGGGCTGGTGACATAGGCGCCAGGGCGGGGGGTGCAAGGGTAGCATGTGACTCATCCTGCCCTCATCCTGTCCTGTTCTCCGCTTTTCTCGTTGCGGGCCCACGCTTCGCCATGGGTTTTACATCCGTCGGCGCCGCGGATGTCGCTGTGGAGAAATGTCTCTGCAAGTTCTTCTACAGAGCAAAACCCACACTGATTATGTCTTTATAACCAGCTGGACTCGAGACAACTATGGCGATGGTCAGGGCAGCTTGTTGTGGTGTCGGTCTGTGTTGCTGTCGTTTGGCTTTCAGCCGTTTGCTTGAACAAAAGGCCTGGTCTGCATGTGTCAACTGAAACCAGCACAAGCCCTGCTTCTAGTCCTGTGGTGTGATTTGGTGCGTTAGCCAGCAAGAATGATATTGGTTCTGGTGAAGGGTGAGGGGATTTGCAGGTATCTCCTCTTTTTCCTCCACTCTCAACATTCGTTAACCAGCTTGTTAACCAGCATTTAGCACCTTGGGCCTGGAGGAGATTAGCCGTTTCGCTCTGCAGCACAGATCTGTGTCCATGTTCAAAGAGCAAATGTGCCGGATTAAATGCTGACCCCCGATCTGTCTCCATCCCTTCCCAGTTCCCAGAGTGTGGGTTCTTCGGTATGTACGACAAGATCCTGCTCTTCCGGCATGACCTGAGCTCCGAGAACGTCCTGCAGCGGCTGACGTCGGCTGAGGACATCCACGAGGGGGACCTGATCGAGGTCGTCCTCTCTGGTGAGCAGGGTCTCTGCGGTTTGTGGTAACCCAAGCCTGGGACCACATCAGAAGCCCTCACTCTGAGTTCGACCCTCCCTAACCGTCCCCCCTATTGCCTCCACCCACCACTTTGTGCCTCACGGTATTGTTGTTTAGGACAACATGTGTCTTCAGCGAAACTGGTCTCATTCCTTACAAATTTGATGAAACTGTAGTCAGGTGGAAAGGCTACCAGAGACTTTGGTTACTTAAGTGTACAGTGAGGCACATACATCACAGCATGCAACAGTTACCTAATGCATCTAGGCTGAGCATCCGGCGAGGGACTAGCAACAAGTGCCGGCTACCACTGGAGCAGGAGCTACACAGAGTGCCTTTCATAACAAGGTTGACCTACCGGAAGTGATTTTTACTTCAGAAGCCATGAGTCAGATGTATGTCGATTCAGAAACCTTTGTAGAAAGGAGCATATACAAGAGAGCCAGTGGCTGGACGAGATAGTAGAGTTTATTGTGTCTTTGAACGGAGGGCCATCATTAGACAGAGCGCTAGAATGTCATTGTTCAATTACGAAGAAGACTTAGCCTCTCATAAATCAAATGAAACGAGATAGACACAGAGTGACTCCCTGAAAGATTTTACTAGGCCTTTTTCATCTGTATCAAAACAAAACCTCGAGTTTTAAATGAGAAAACAAACTTAGGCAGCGACCATACATTGACTGTACAGCGACCATACAGTGACCATGCAGAGACTGTACAGCGAGCGTGCAGACACTGTGTAGTGACGGTGCAGTGACCGTACAACAACCGTGCAGTGACCATACAGTGACCGTGCTGTACAGCAAGCATGCAGACACTGTGTAGTGACGGTGCAGTGACCGTACAACAACCGTGCAGTGACCATACAGTGACCGTGCTGTACAGC
>JAACJT020000021.1:19138239-19163756 GCA_009936485.2 Gymnarchus niloticus | reverse complement strand
AAGCATGCAGACACTGTGTAGTGACGGTGCAGACCCTGCAGTAGCAGTGTGATGTTTCACTTTGGGCTGCTTCCTTTTTGTCACTCTTTTTGGTGCAGGGCGCCGTACTCGAGAGAAATTTAAAAAAAAAAAGAAAAGCCGCTTTCCACAGTTCGCAACGTACTCGGCATTCTCGCAGATGCATCGCTGGTGAAGCTAAAAATACCCTGAACTTCACTCCTTGCTGTGCCGTCCTACCTGCACAGGCTGATTTAGCTATCGTGAGACGAACAAGTGGCCCAACTTAACCCAAGAATGCCCTCGTCCCAAGCGGTCCTCTGTCCATGAGGACGATCAGTAGGCCTTTCCTAGCCGTCGTGAACAGTCCTTCCTCGGCCCTAGTGCCCGTTGGCATTGGCATAGCCTGAGCAGTTTCTGTGATAGCAGCTGTAGAGATTTACAGTTTTCTGCACGTTTCCCCTCATTCTGCTGGTCTCCACTTATTTTTGCTAGTTGCTTGCAGGCATGACAAATATAAAGTGCTGCTTTGTTCTTGACTAATTGTCAAGAAAGTCACTTACCCGCCCCAGCCTCATTGCTATGAGAATGACTTCTTGCCAGTTGAAGAATTGTAGTTTTCTTTCCCGATTGTAAAAATGCCCCCAAAAAAATCTTCTTATCCAAATGCAATGTAAACCATGTAAGGAAAGCACTGTTACCACGGTCTACCTGGTTTCTAGGGCCTTTCGCTTGTTTTAGGGTTTCCCTGTGCTAACATTTATACACTCAAAACAGATAGTGTCTTTCAGATGGTGAAATCTTCCCGGACTTGTGGCAAACAGCAAACACATTCACGTGTCTCTGAAAAGACGAAATTAACACCTGCTAGTGTTGCTGGAAAAAAGTGTGTTTGATACGTACACACACAAATTGTGTGGGAATAGGAAGAATTTATCATTTGAACTTTTACTCAATGTGGTAGATGTACGTAATAGACCACCAGTGTCCACAGACGGCTTTCCCAGTAAAAGTAAACGGTTGTCAAGTGGAGGGAACCAATCAATTCTTTCCATTCAGGTCAACTGGACCCAGTGCAAATATAAATCCAGCCCCTACAGCCTCGGTGATTTGGGTCAGTGCCAGGACTAGGGATCTGTTATTGCTGGCTGGTTTTGGGATTTCTTGTACCCTGAGGCATAAATCTGTTAGGGAGATGGGATGGGGGGAGGGGTGCGTTTAGGTCAGTGTAACTGCCTGAAGCATCGGCGTTGAGGATTACTGCCTTGTTGTTGTCGCAGTCGCCGGAGAGGCAGAACTTTGACCCTGGGGCACTTATACTTATCAGAACCCAGGTGTGCTGTGGCTTTGCTGGTAAGGTTCTGCCGCCAAAGAGCTGAATTTCACTTTAGAGGCTTCGAAAATCTTGTTATGATGCATTGCATGTAGGAGTAGTGGGAGTTTATTATTAACGTAGGATCATCTGAAGGATCTGGGTACTGAAGGAGATCCGGATCAGGCATTTTATATCAGACTGCCAAATGGCTGCCTGCGTGGCTGTCCACGTAAGGATGACATTACCTGGGGTGTGGACCCTGTTTTTGAGGAAGTTGTGCCTTTCTTCTCTGACATTTTTCTTTTTCATATGTCCTTCTCAGAATTAGTGAGCTGACAAATTCCGTTTTCTGGGACTGCTGGTTCACATCACACAGGCCCCTGAATGTTTGTCACTCTAGGGAAGTCAAACAGGAAGTGATGTCACTGGGGTAATCCCTATCCAGAGAAGTGATCAAATTCCACGGACTAAAGCCTCTTTCTGTTTAATGGAGTGACGATTTATAATCAGGTGGTGGTTAGAAGCCTGGTGTTTCTGATTTGAACGATTAGTGTAACACTTCCGAATCGAGCTCGAATGAAGGTTGACAGCGTCTGTGAAGTTACAGTCTGTGACGACGGGGCCATCTCTGCTCCGCTTTGGGACACTCGTGTTTGGTTGGTGAACTGGGTGTCGCTGGCAAGGCATCAAGGGAGACCCTGGAGCCCAAGGCACGTGGAGGAGGAGGAGCAGAGGGCACCACTGGCCTGTTTAAATCCTTCGCGCTGCTGGGTGCACAAGGCTACATGCCCTTTCGCAGCTTTGCTCTCCATGGAGCTACACTGTAGTCAAAAGCCTGCATAGATACTGCATTCATGCCGAATACTGCTGCTGTTTATTCTGAATAGATTCACTGCGCTGTGTAAAGGGGCACGGCAGCAGTCATAATGATGATATATGAATTAATAATGATCATGGTGTCAGGCATGTGGGAGGCTATAAAAGCAGCAGAAATCACTGTACTGTCTGGGAGAACATTATTCTGCCCCAGGTCACCGCCATAAATGTGATTACAGGACTGTGGCCTGAAGTTACCTGGTACGTTTTGCCCCTCGCAGCCTAGTTTGTTTGGACTTGTGTTTTGGCTTGATGTTTCGTGCAAACACTTCTCTCCCTTGCTCTGTGGTGACTTCCTGCATATCCCCCCCCCCCCGCTCCAGTGCACCCTTTATTTTGCTAGAGAGATTGCATAATGTGATAAGTCACAGGCCCCCCGTGGCCCCTGGGGGAGGAAAGGGGTCATATTCTGCCTTTGTCAGAAAAACACACAGCAGAATCCCCCCACCAGTTTCTTTTTCATGCTCCTCTCTCCTTGATGCATTGTTTAACAACAGCACCCCCTACTTGCAGGATGCTGTTACTGAGCACAGACTTTCCGTCGCCATCTCCACTGCTGCACTGAAATGGGAACAGTGTGGCCCTCTGGCTGTTTACTCAGTAGATGGTTTAATTAGTTTACACTTTATAGGGCCCTCGTTTGGTTTGAAGGGCAGTGGTGCTTTCCACTGGTTGTTTCTGACTGGAGTTTAAAATGCGTCACTGTATTTTGGTAAATGCATTAGCCTCGTTTTGCTTAATTTTTACATCAAAGGTAATTTTAATTTTGGTCTTTGAACCCTGGGTCAGATGGTTTATTTTCCCAAAAGATTTTCAGTGCGTACGTGACTAATGGCCTTACCGCTGCTTAATGCGTTGATGAAATTTTACAGTCTGTGATGGAGAATCAACCTAAACACTGTGAAGGAATAACTGCAGGCAAACTACTTGAGATGTTTGAATTCTAAGTTCTTCCTTCCTTCCCACAATCCCTTGCGGTGTAACTCCTAAGCACTGTCTACCTTGCAGCTCTCGCTACTGTTGAGGACTTCCAGATCCGGCCCCATGCGCTGTTCGTGCACTCATACAAGGCCCCCACGTTCTGTGACTACTGTGGAGAGATGCTGTGGGGCCTGGTCCGTCAGGGCCTCAAATGTGAAGGTGAGTCCACCTTCCCAAGGACGTGTACTCTGTAGCCCACGCGTTAACACACAAGCAAACACAGTAAAACTCAAGTTACATGCTTAGGTACGCATAGATGTGCTTCCATGTTAACATCTGAGGTCACATACACACACAGACAACAGTTATCATGCAGACAAACACTATAGTATACAGAAAAAGGTTCTTTGGCTCCATTTTTTGTCTTGGCCCGCGGGCTGGCTGTGAGTTGAGACAGAAGCATCAAAAGTTTACCCAAAGACACAAAGAGGAATAGGACATCACATTTGTAGATTCTGCTGGGGGACAGGGTCTAATGCTTAGCTGCAGGATGCTTTGACTGAGCGTGCGACTTCCTGCCATTACAAAAAGACGTCTTTGAAGCCCGAATCTGGGCCTTTGAATGGATTCCACTGTGTCGTTGCCAAGTGCTGGACAGGATCTTCAAAGGGCGCCTAGAAAACCGTGTGGAGCAGCCCTTTGCCATTCACTGGCACTCATCCATTGCCAGAAATTTTGTGAGAGAGGAGGGTCACGAGTGTTAAAAACAAGGTCCTAGCATATGGAGTACGTTGCATGGTCACTCATCTAGACCAAAAAAAAAAAAAACTTGGTTAAATGCTCTAGCCGAGTTTCTTATTGTACCACTTCTTTCAGTAACACTATTCAAGTGTCTTAGTAGAAGATTATGATTATGTCTGTTCACAGAGTGTTTCAAAGTACATTATCAAGCCAGTGAACACCATGGCTCTATTTCACAGTTACTGTACATAAATTCAAATGAGACCTCTAGTGGCTACAGTTGAGAAGTAACGCTAAACTGAATGACTGATTTCCAACATACAGTTATATCAATAAGATGACTGTTCAATTCTACATCTGTTGAGAGCCTACTTGCATGACACTCAGACCGGTGTTCTGTCTGGCAGGGTGTGGGCTGAACTACCACAAACGCTGTGCCTTTAAGATCCCCAACAATTGCAGTGGGGTACGGAAGAGACGTCTGTCCAACGTGTCCTTGCCGGGGCCCTCGCTGTCGATCCCTCGCCCAACTCCCGCCAAACATGTTGCTGTGACACAGGAGGAGGTAGGTGGATTATATTGTGGCCCACTTTTGCTCAAACCCAAAAAGTGTTCCTAGGTTGAATCCCAAGATGAATACTACTGTTATACAAAATATGAAGTACTTGTATGAAATGCGAATGCTTTCTGAAGCTGTCCAGATGTGTAATACTGGAAGCTTTATGTAAAGGAATATACTGAGCCAAAAAATAAAATAAGCAGAGGAAGTGTTGCACTTTGGCCGTAGGTGGAAACGTTTGTGAGGTGTGCATAGAACATTCAGATGTTTCTGATATGGCCTTCAAAGAAACATCATTAATTGTCAAGCGATAACCCAATATCTTATTTCATTTTATTGAGTTTGTGAGGGCCTAAGATCATGGTGTCTGTCCAAGCAAAGCAGCAGGAAGTTATATGTCATGATCTTTTCATCTTGTTGCCAGTTATTTGACTTTTGAAACAGAAACGGCTCATCTGGTTCCACTAATACATAGATACGTGTGCCATCTCTTTAGCAGAATAAAGTCACAATACGTCTCAAACTATTATCACTGATCATAGGCAGATATGTGCATGTATACTGAGAGAGGTATGGGTCCAAGAGGAGCACCTTGTGGAACACCGCCATTTACTTTAAAGCAATAGATACTGTGATGAATAAGGAAATTCCTTAAGAAACTGAAGGTTTGTGCAACCTTGCTGTTATGCCTTTGAGTAAGGTACTCCAGCAAAAATATTCCAATGAAATGTTGTATAAATTGGTTTTCTAAGTTGCGTTGGACAAATGTTAGATTGAAATCGTCTTTTTTCTAAAAAAAAAAACGACAGCATACATCTATACCCATAATTATTAACTGTTTTCAGGTTTTCAAGTCACATTCTTCATCCAGTCTTACTGGTGTTTTGTTTTTCTTCATCTTTAAAATCTGTACATCGTAGTCTGACCCTAAAGCTTTGCTTGCATCTAAACACGATGAGGCTGTTTTTTCCGCATAGAGTTTACTGCGTGTCTTGTTAGTTGCTCCAAAGACAGTTGCGCTTTCATAAACAGCATGGCAAGACTACCTTCTGGTCCAGGCTTATGTAATCGTCCTAAGCTTTGATCACAAGCCCTTGTGTGCTTTCTCTTACAGAACATCACTGAGCACAGGCTTTGTAGAAGTGATATGTTTGTCTTTATTTGTACTTCTCCGTGGTTGTTTTTATGTTTCCTTATGGCCGCCTGTGCTGAATGTGGAGCCGTCTGAGAATCACCAATCCTTACATACCATGCTGTCCTCCTGATCTCAAAGCAACGATCCCACCAGGAGGCAGGGAAGCGCATCCCATCCTGGAGCGGCCGGCCCATCTGGATGGAGAAGATGGTCCTAGGCCGGGTTAAGGTGCCCCACACCTTTGCGGTGCACTCTTACACACGACCCACCATCTGCCAGTACTGCAAGTGTCTGCTGAAGGGTCTCTTCCGCCAGGGCATGCAGTGCAAAGGTAGGGTTCCTTAGGAAACCTATTACCCACGTTCTATTAAATCCACCGGAGAATTCATAAATATATAATCCAGAGCTGCATCGTGTACAGTGGCAGCCTTTATTATCTGGACTGGGGCACATATAGACGTATGCATTACTTCACAGTCGCTGCCTAATTTTGTTGTTTTTTTGTTGTTTTTTTTTTTTTTTTTTACTCCTTTTAATATCAGATTGCAAGTTTAACTGTCACAAGCGGTGTGCATCAAAAGTACCAAGAGACTGTCTTGGTGAAGTCGTGTTCAATGGAGGTAAGGGCTTTTCCTGTCACCGGTCAATTACCGTTGTCTTAGCGAGAAACGCTGCCGAGATCCACATAAGCACGGGACAGAAGCGTCTATTCCAGAATGTTCTCATATAATTCTGGATTTTATCTGGAAATGATCATGTTAACAATATCTGAATGTATAATTAGTGGTGTAGCTGCACGGCCAAAGTGACGTTACGGCTTTGGCTTCCAGAGCCAGCGAGCCCGGGGCCAGACTCTGATACCACCATGGAGGTAGACAGCAGCGACATGAACAGTGATGGCACCCGTGGCTTGGATGACTCGGAGGAGCCTTCCACTCCAGATGAGAAGATTTTCTTCATAGATTCCCCCTTCCTGGATGGAGAAAAGGACGAGGAGGTGGTGAAGACCATCAGGTAGTAGGCCGTGCTCTAGACGGGGACGTGTGTGACTCAGGAAGAAAGGTGCACATGTCATTTGGCCTGAACCATTCCTCCCCGTGCTGTCCGCAGCCCCTCCACCAGCAGCAACATCCCCCTGATGCGAGTGGTGCAGTCCGTCAAGCACACCAAGAGGAGGAGCTCCACTGTGGTGCGAGAGGGCTGGATGGTCCACTACACCAGCAGGGACAACCTGGTACGATTAGGCTCCACACACCCCTCCAGGGTGCACGCAGAATGTGTGCTGGTTTTCCTTCTCCAGGCCTGCAACTAAAATTACTTATTCTTGTGTATCGTTGGATATGCTTCCAACCCTTTCATCTGAATCCGTATTTACTGCGAAACAAAAAAATCAGAAGGGGTATCTTGTTTATTTAGCTTTATTTAGCAAATGCTTTATTCCAAGCTCAGAAAGTTCATACAAGTACAGCAGCAGTTGTATTAAACTATACTGTAATATGCTATTCAATTAAAAACTAAAAAACTATTCAATGCTATGCTACCATACATTATGCTAAGCTATACAACGTGCCACGTCTTTTGGAGTAACTGAGAAAGGTCACACTGCAGAGTGACTGCCATCTGCCGTTTCAGAGAAAGAGGCATTACTGGCGGCTGGACAGCAAGAGTCTGACGCTCTTTCAGAATGACACTGGAGCCAAGTACTACAAGGTGAGACGGCATCTGACACCCTCGGGACTTCCTGCCGCAAGCGAAGCCCCTTCCGGGTCACCTTCCAGTGCTACCGCTTCCAGTTTGAATAAAGCAAAGCTGTGACTTTCACTTTTTCTTCCTTTTTTTTAAATTTCTGCATCCCGCCGTCTGCAGAAGGACTGAGTGACGATTCTGAGGTGCAGCAACGTTCTAGGTATCGGCGGTACGTGTATGAAAAGGTCATCTTAAGCCAGTGCTCAAACGATGTCTGTTGACTCTGGGGTGATTGAAATACAAATGCAGGTTTTTGAGTGGGGAGCATGGCTGGTCAGTGAGAAATCCCCTCAAAATGGCTGGTTTCATTTAGAGAGAACGGACTTTCACTTCTCTGCCACTGAAACCATGGCTGGCCATTTTAAAATTCCCAGTAGGTCCTGTCTTGACATGTAAAGGCACAGCCTCTTCCAGTCTTCTAAAAATACTCAGCTTGGTTTTGATCTGTTGCTTATCGATCGCAACTTTAAAAGAAATGCTTTATGTCCCCTCATATCATGGGGATCGTGTGGTTGATGAGTCCTCAGACATCATTATTGTTTAATGTTTTAACTTTCATAAGTCATGATATAAGTTGAAGAGATTAGAGATTGTTTTTAGTGTAAATCAGGCGGTTTCAGTTCAGGATTCTGAGGCTGGTCTAGAATCCTCAGACTGGTGACTTAACTAGCTGTTCACACAGAGAACACGCAGAGACAGACCACCATGCAAAACGTAGATTTCACAAGACGTACTGAGTAACACCGAGAGGGCGGGGAAACGTTTTCAGAACAGCGAGCGTATCAGTCGGTTTGCTTTGACTTCTCATCACAGACCTGACATGATGTTGCCATTCAGAACATGTACCGTTTCTTCAGTGCGTACTGGCTCTGCGTTTGGAAAAGATTTGCCGTTTATTGTTTTTCATTGTAGTGTTTAACAAAAAAATACCAAAACAGTTTAAGGGCTGCTTTTCATCAGTAGTGTTGGTTTAAATTAGATCAAATAGGATTCAATGGGATACCCCATACACACGTACATCTCCATGCCTGAACGGTATCTGGACATTTATACAGTAGATATCAGCTTTAAAATTCAGTTTACAATCGCAGTGCTGCCTGTGATTTGATTTGATTTGATGTGGACGGATTTCCCCTTGAAATGTTTGGCTAGTGGAAGATTTGTCACTTACTCAGAGCAGAATTCACACTGAAAATGTGTGAAAATGTGAGGGTTCACTGGTAATGACATCCGAATGTCTTCTCAAGTCGACCATGGTCGTGTCGTCCCGTGTACGTGACACAGGACCAGCTCAGACCCTCGTCGCTGCCATCCAGAAGTCCTGTTAACCCCCCCCCCCCCGCAGTGGCTCAATAGCACTGTAATTAGAAAATAACTCCCAACTGGCGACGACCCCACCCTGCCCCTGTACCCAGTAAAAGCTTCCAAATGTGGACCAAGCTTGTGGGTCTCTCTCAGAGCAGAGGGCCTGTGTGATACCTACCACCAGCAGAAGGAGTGTATGGACACACGGCTGTGGTCTTGTATACTCTCTGTGGATTTGAACATGTATGTGCGTGTTATTCTGTAGTCTGACGGATGATTAAGTCAGCTTACTGTCGGAACCCTACTGGTCCGCCTTTGTACTTCTCTGTGTGTTCCCATGATGGCCTGGACCTTTTCGGGAGGCTGCTAGATTATTTTATAGTGTTCTGCCGTGTGCCGTGAGACGTCGGGTGTTTTTCAGGGCTGTCCCCTTTCCCTGGGGGTCTGTCGGAGTTGGGGGTTCTGGTCAAGGTGCTTTCTCTCGACCCGAACAGAAAGAGAGGCCACTCATAAGCATCCGTTTGATTTGCAAGAAAAACTCCATTGAGGTGATTGACTCACCAACGTGTTCTTTGTCTGAAATGCAGAGGCTAAAATTAATTTCCGCACGCTGGAGAAGGTCTGAACACGGCTGAGCTGCAGAACCGTTGTGGTTCTCAGAGTACAGAGAGAAAAATCAAGAAATCACAATGATAAGGAGTATTTTCTGGAAGGGGGTGTCCCTGAGGACCCCCTAATTGACTTTCCTGTATATCTTGCGTGACAGTGTGCATAGTTTGACCGTAAGCATATCTGCTTCTTGCTTGGTTGGAGGCTGCCTGCATCTCCCGGCTCTGTGGGCATCAGATTTAGCGTATTTACGGTATTTCTCATCGTTTTTATTTTTGCATTTCTGAGACTGCTGGGTGTGTTTTGGCGTCCTTTTATAAGGCTGTTTATTATCAGCTTGGCGCCGGACCTGCTCTGGGACAAAGAGGTGGCTAATTGAAGGCTAGCGTGCCATCAAGGGCTTCATGTCAGCTGTTCTGGCTGTCGCATTTCTTGCAGCATGGGTGTTGCGTGTGTTTTTAACTGACCTGCTCTTTTTATGATGCCGTAATCTGGAAATGCAAATAGATGGCCATGCTTCTGGTTTCGTATTATTTTTTCTGGCGTGACAGTTAGCTGTCTAGCTGCGCCCTGCCAGGTGTTTCCATGGGTGAGTGTCTGTCTGTCTGTCTGTCTGTCTGTCTGTCTGTCTGTCTTTTGTTTCCATGCCTTCCTCCTGCTTGTCTATTCTGAACGGGAGCTATTTCAATGTGCCTTTTTTTTTTTTCTTTTAATACATTTGGAAGTTATATAGGCTGTTCCTTTGAAGCTGAGACCCCTGTACTTGTGGTTTTTCTTTTTTTCTTTCACTGCCTCTCTGGTTGGGGGTGCAGAGTCCCTCCCCCCTCAGGGCCTTGGGGCTCCGGCACCTCCTCTGGGCCCGCGGAGCCACCCCGGAACAGCAGCCACTCTGTCTCGTTGGCTGCCAGTCTGGCTCGTGCCCAGGTTTTTTTTTTTTTTTTTTTTTTTTTTTTATTTGCTTTGGCTCCTAATGGCCTTTCCTTTTTTTGGGGTGGGGTGGTGTGGGGGGGGGAGGAGGGTCACGTGGCAGGAGCTGCAAACCACAAGCACTTCATCTGATCTCTGCGGCGAGAGCACAGGCGCTCTCCTATTGGCCGGGGGGGGCTTGCCGGCTCCCTCTACGCGCTCCACAGCGAAGGCGGAGGGGACGGCGGAATCTTTAAGTCGCCTTGGACACTGGCGCGCCTCATTTCGCTGCCCATGTCTGATGGTGGACGACTGGCGGCCTCTGACCTGGCTCACCATCGCGCTCCCTGCGGGACCTGCGCGCACAGGTGGCGGCGTCGGGGGTGGGGTGGCCGTAACTCCCCAGGGTGGGCCTCCACTTCCTGTGATTCTAAGAAGCACGCCTCCCCACACACACAGGAGATCCCGCTCTCGGAGATCCTGCAGGTGGAAGCAGCGCGGGACTTCGGCAGCCTGGCCCAAGGCAGCAACCCCCACTGCTTCGAGATCATCACTGACACCATGGTGTACTACGTGGGCGAGAACAACGGAGGCCAGTACCACAACCCTGCACTGGCCGCATCGGGGGTGGGCCCGGAGGTGGCCCAGGGCTGGGAGAGGGCCATCCGGCAGGCCCTGATGCCTGTCACCCCCCAGCCCAGTGTCTGCACAGCGGCGGGACAGGGCAAGGATCACAGTGAGTATGGCTGTTGGTCGCTGGTTCTGGGAACGGGGGGGGGGTTCCGTGCACAGGATGTTCTTACCCATGTTCCTGCTGTCTGATGGCTGCTATGCCTTAGATGTTCCGCTAAGAGATCCCGAGCATCCCACACCACTTTCTCTTGTGGTCGTACTCTATTGGTGAAGAAGTGACTCTCGGTGGAGAGCGCAGTAATATGGGACAAGTGCATCCACAGGGCGGCGCTCCTGAGAAACACTTTTCATCGCAGTTCCCACTCCCCGTACCTTTGTTTTTGGGAGCCTCCCACCTGTCAGTTTTGTGTCGAGGGCTTCTGGATGCCGTGCTTATGTCTGAGCCTGGGAGCCGGGTTCTGAAACGGCCTGATGGTGTGAGTGAAGGCGGCCCGGGGTCTCTCTTATTCTGCCAAGCACATCTTTCTGTAAGGCCTGGTGAAGATGAGGGGGATGGTTTGCACCCGTATTGGTCAGTTTGAACTCAGAATGGCCAGTTTTGGCCCGAAAATAGCTAGTTTGAGCCCTCAATGGCAGTTGTTTACGCTTGCACTTCTGTCTAAGTGATTTGTGCCATACTTCAGCCGTCATTCCGGTTACACAGGAGTCACCTTTCATTACGGCCAAGGGAATTGCGTTACGGGGCTTAATTGACTTAATTTTGTTTTATGATGAGACGATGCATCAGCAAGATTAAAGTGTTTCAGCAAGGCTGTGTTATAAAGCACACAATGCAGTGGGTCATTGCATGTTGCAAACTGAGGTTTTCATTTATACACGTAAAAACGTCCTTACGAATGGGGGGGGGGGGGTTGGGATGGTTAGAGAATCAACAAAGAAGGCTGACCCCCAGCCACAGGGCTGTCTGGATGCAGTTAGCCCCCCACCCCCGCACCCCCACCCTGCGCGAGTCAGACGCACAGCTAGCGGTAAAGTGAACCAGATGAGCCTGGCCTCCACTCGTTCCGAGGGCTTTGAAACGACAGCCGGCCGGCTCTCTCCTCAGCTCCTACCCTAACCACTCGGAAAGCCGGCGGTTCCCCCCCAGCGAAAAACCTCAGATGGTAACGTACGGCGGCGTGCTCCCGGCGGTCTCCGAAACCGCTTCTGTTCTTTCCCCTTCGGAGCATTTTGTCCTCGTCGACCGTACTCGATCGGAGGACGCTGGCCTTTCTCCCTGTGCTGTTTGTGCCGCGTTTCAGATGCGATATCTCACCGCGTATCGAAACGACTGTCACCAGGCAATATGGAAACGACTAAGGTTTGTTGAGATAAGGATAGTTATAATACAGCAAATATTGTTGCTGTTTTCATAATCACACGGGAATTTCATATTATTTCATATCTTTTATTTTAACAAACTTTGCGTATTTCAGAATATGTACAGGAGTAAATATTATTGAAGTCTGACCTTTATCGAGATTTATCTGTTTGTGTTTGTACAGGTCAGATGCAATAAATTTTGTAAATTCTGCTGAATCGCATTGACATTTGGCTGATTTTATGGCGTGGTGTAAATGCTTGTAACAACGTATTTGCCCTTCTTTTACCCCCAGAGGAGCTGTCTATCAGCATATCTGTGTCTAACTGCCAGATTCAGGAAAATGTGGTGAGTGTAGTGCTTTTTTTGATTCACACTTGGCCTTCACTGTTTTCCAGCACTGATTACTGTAACCAGGTCCTTATTAAGTCATCTTCTTTATGATCTATTACACATTTTTATCGACACTGTAAATGACACTGTGGGCAAATGTGGCGCTGCTAACTGAAAGGGCAAAACAATCACATAATCGCAGTGGAGAAAAACGTTAGAATTCAATTTTATATGAAGGGTAGAATGCCTCTGATCTGGTCCCTCATTCTTCTGGTGGCATTTTGGGTTGTAGTGCTTCCTTTCGGACTTTCAGAATTACACAGGGATTGATTGATGTTCTCTGTCATTAAACATTTTTGCCACGTTTGAAGTGAAATTCATGAATTTACTAAAGAGGATGGACCTGTGTACCAACAGGATATCAGCTCAGTTTACCAGATCTTCGCCGATGAGGTTCTTGGATCAGGACAGTTTGGGATAGTGTATGGAGGTAGGTTGAGCCAGCTTGGGTTTCGTTGAAGGTCCTGACAACTTTCTGTGAGCACATGAATGACCAAATAGCACCCAATATGTCCGATCAGCAATCAACGGTCTAATGTTCTACACCGTGTAAACTGAAAATATTTAGATCCCGCTACTTGCTAACTTATCCTCACTGAACAAACATGCCCCGTTTCTCAGGCAAGCACCGGAAGACGGGTAGAGATGTGGCCATCAAGGTAATTGACAAAATGAGGTTCCCCACCAAGCAGGAGAGCCAGCTGAGAAACGAGGTCGCCATCCTGCAGGTGAGAGGAGAAGCAGAAACTGGTGTCAGCCACATTGTATCGGTGTGATACGGCAACCATGCAACGTGTCAGAGACCAGCTTGGGTTTTTTGGCTGTTCTGCTTTGACCTTTCACTTTAGTAACTGATTACCCAACTGCTAGTTATTACTATACAGTTTCATTTGTGGTAGCGCATGGTACATAGCACCTATCCTTTGTTAACAGTGGTTACCCTAGCAGGTGTGGTAATCCCTTTCCCTGTTGCTCGCTAAGACCACCTACTCTTCCTAGAACCTGCACCACCCTGGCATCGTGAACCTGGAATGCATGTTCGAGACACCAGAGAGGGTCTTTGTTGTCATGGAGAAGCTCCATGGTGACATGCTGGAGATGATCCTGTCCAGCGAGAAGAGCAAGCTTCCGGAGCGGATAACCAAGTTCCTGGTCACGCAGGTCGGTGTTCTGGCCATGGTGCCGGTGACTCGATCGTTTGAGTTTATGCTTCTGGTTTGGGATGTGTCTGTTTACCAGAATCGTGGCCTGGGTCGTGTCCCAGTCTGGTCTGCCATAGCCTGTTTTTTGGTGCCAGGTGCCTTGCCTTCTGAGAGATTAGAAGATAAACAACAGTAGCAGATGCATTTAGCATGGATTTGGTGGCTTGCAATTAGTGGCCAGGCCTTAACCAGGCTGTGGTTTACAGGTCCTTGTCAGAATCCCTTAGCTCAACAATGGGGGCAGGATGGATGTTCCCTGCCTGAATGACTTACGAGTCCTGCTGTGAACAGTACATTGACAACTTCTACATAGTGCTGGTCCATTTGGGTGATTTCCTTCACCGTGCATTCTGGTCCTGCAGATCCTGGTGGCTCTAAGACACTTGCATTTCAAGAACATCGTGCACTGTGACCTGAAACCGGAAAATGTTCTCCTGGCGTCGGCTGAGCCCTTTCCCCAGGTGAGTCGCACACATGGCCGGTGGACCTGGTTCTGGAACGTTCCAGCAACGTACGTGACAAGCATCGGTACTCCCCCAGGTGAAGTTGTGCGACTTTGGCTTCGCCCGCATCATTGGGGAGAAGTCGTTCCGCCGCTCCGTGGTTGGCACGCCAGCCTACCTGGCACCCGAGGTGCTACGCAGCAAAGGCTACAATCGCTCACTGGACATGTGGTCGGTGGGCGTCATCATCTACGTCAGCCTGAGTGGCACCTTCCCCTTCAACGAGGACGAGGACATCAATGACCAGATCCAGAACGCTGCCTTCATGTACCCACCCACCCCCTGGAAGGAAATTTCTAGAGAAGGTAACGGGGCCTTTCTGTACCCACGTGAGACATGTTCTTGTACCCATGTGTCCCTGTTTTGTTGGTGTCACCACACCTTTGTGCCGGTTCCAGCTGAGACTGATTTTTGTAGAATATCACAGATTCTTCTGAACTAAACCTCTCCAAAAGGTTTTAACATTTCCACAAAGGAAAGAGCAATCGCCCTTAAGTTTTACTCAGCTGTGAACATACGTGAAGAATACTTTGAAATAGTGATATCATGAGTGGGGATGTTGAACAGAACCATGTGGTTTTTATGGGTCTTGGGTCTTGAGTTAGAACTTCAGCCTGACTTACTAAGGAGCCCCAAGGCTGATGCCCCCCCCACATAATGAAAGTTCAAAGAAAGTAAGAACCAGGTGTGGTGGGTGTTAAATAACCAAAAATACATAGATCTTATTTTTGGGTACAAATATACTATGTAAATAATATATGAAGTTCTGCAGTGTATATTTACGGCATGTGGATGTAAAATAAAACAGGGCAGGGATGCTCCGGGAGGATATTTTGAGGTGAACTGCAATCACAGCAGACGGGCGGTAGGCAGGAGTGGCCCGACGTCGTGGACAGACACTCGGGCCGTGTGAGACGAGCCGCTGGCCCACCTACGCGTCTGGAGACACTGTGGCGGCTTTTGGATTCGCGGTCCTGACCTTCGGGCCTGTGCGGGAAATCGCTCGCATGTTCTGGGAGGGCACGTCCTCTCTCGAAAACATTTTCGACTCATTTTTGAGAGATGAGAAAAATAGCAGAGATCTTATCTTTACTGCCAGTTCACTTGTAATGTTTCTGTTTTGACATCCCAGTAGCTCACAGCCTCTGCTACTTTCGCCGCTAGTGATTAATTCAGACTTAGCTTGCTAAGTATCACTACCTAAGTGTAGCTTCTGCTTTTACTGTTAAATTTGCATAATTGACATTTTTTTGCATTGACAGCTACTGATCTGATCAACAACCTTCTGCAAGTGAAAATGAGGAAGCGCTACAGTGTGGACAAGTCTCTTAGTCACCCATGGCTACAGGTAACATTCCTCCATTTTGGCTGTTTGACTGTTCTTTCGGAATGTTGGGTTTCATGGAATTGGTCTTGTAACGGTATCATTGTACATTTGTTCACTGTTTAAGTTCAAGTGGGACCTAACTTGACTAGAAGTTAGTAGACTGGCAGAGAAGATCGGCTTGTAGTAAGGAAACAAACTGGCATATAAACAAAATGTGAACTTGTCTGCCAGGACTATCAGACATGGCTGGACCTCAGGGAGTTCGAGACACGCAGGGGGGAGCGCTACATCACCCACGAGAGCGACGATGCACGCTGGGAGGAATACGCTGATGAGCACAACCTGCCTTATCCAAAACACTTTATCATGGCTCCCAACCTTGATGACATGGACGAGGACCCCTAGAGGTGGGAAGATTGCCTGACAGGATCATCAGGGTGGCGGATATAGGACAACCCCCACTGCCTGCTCCCGCCTGTGAAACGTGACTGGAGTCATTCCTTTCTCCTGAAACCAGCTAACAGATGGACTGTTGGATCTGAGCTGGAGCAATGAGAAAATGCCGTGGCCTTGCCCGAACTGGGCCACAACGTGCAGTACTACATGCAGCGGACAGGTGGCACTGTGTAGGTGCTTAAGCAGTGTGGCACTGTGGGAAACGGGGTTTTTACTATTTCCCTTTTTAAAATAAATTCAAACATTCCAATAAGCTCCTGTTCACCTTCAGTAGACTGCCTTTTCACAGCCCACGAAGAATAATGGTAACTTACTGAAAGTTTTGCTTGAAACATGAGTCATCTTCATCGTGTGTGGGAGCGCTTGAGTAACCGAAACTGAACCATTGTTCCAACCAGAAAAGGGCTAAATTCTGGACCAAACGGAAGATAAAAGACACTTTGGTCAAGGGCTGTTTTCATAAAGAAGTTTTTAAAAAGTCTGCATTAGTACATTCATTTTGCTTAAGCTAAGAGTGCTATTTTTAAAAGAAAAAACAAAAACAAAGCTGTTTCTCTTAAATGATTTTGTTGGTCGATGTTAAACTGGAACACATGTACCACGAATGCCGTTTGCGTTTGTCTTCGAAAGAAGGTTTATGCCTTTTCTGAACCCTAGCTCAATTATCTTGTGTTTGACTGTGGAAGAAGATGGAAAAATCAGAAGCTGCTACCCAGATGATGCATGTCGAAAAAAACAAATGAGGAGGGCTGAACAATTACTTTTATTATTTATTCCTGAAGTGTAACGATGTGGCAAAAGCGAGTGCATTTTCTGTTAGCCTCTTTGTTGAAATGCAATCTTGTAATGGATGCTAATCAGGTGCTTCATTACGATCAAGGGTGACATTTTCTTAGGCTCCTGTGTGTAACATTTTTCCTCCGCTTTCCTATGTTTACTTCCTATCATTGTAATATTCTGATGTATTGCAAAGGAGCCAGATAACCCAAGGGAACTGGCTCTATTATACTGACAAGTGGCCCGCACACAGCCTCTTACTTGGAAGACCCCAGTTTTAAAAACTGTAATAATTACTGAGAACCAAAATACATTCCCTGACATCTCATGTCAGTTACTAAAATGCCTGTTCAAGAATTCACTTTACTTTTTCCTGTCTATTGTCCACCCATCTAAATCTATATTGCCACATTTCTTTGAACAGTCTTCAATGACTTACAGGGTGAGTTGCTATTTTTAATTTAATTTTATTTTTATATAATCGTGGTACTGTCAAATAGTGTACAAGGGGGCAGCTGAAGCAAACAGTTGTGGTCTAGGCCCCACCGCATCCCACAATGCACTGCCTGTGCCATGGAGCGACGGAGTTTGTTGATGAGCACATCCAAGAACCAGGGGTATTTGAGGTCCTTGGTCCTAATACCAGGCCTGGGTACACGAGTACTCATGATGCAGGGATGAAGACATGAGATCAAACGACTTTTCACCTCCATGGCCCATGAGCCTGAGCAATGGAACACCAAACCCCTGTCTTTACTCCCCACCATGACACACTGTCAGAAATCAGCCTCTCCCTCCTCATTAAATTTGAAGGAGAACAATTAGGTTGGTAGCCTCCATTTATGAATGGGAATATGTGTAGGGTGGTCAGGAAGTGGAATTGTGGTAAATCTCAATCATATCGCACCAGCCTATCAGATGCTTATTATTATTTATGTTATTGTTGTTAATTGTTTTACCTCGAAGCAGCGCGCAGTCCAAATGGAAGGATGCAACACTTACAGAGCCTGGATCCCTCCGTTCGGTACACTCCACCACGGCTCTCTGTGTTTACAGACACTTCCTAAATACACAACATGGCAAATATCGTTGCTGAGGTAGTGCAAATACCACCAGTGGAGAACCTTGAGTCACATGACCAAGTCCGCAATTTTCAGGTTTGGGTAAAAAACAAGGTCGTCAAATGTGACAACTCTCTTTCTGCAACTCAGTGTGTTTTGCAACAAGCTGACGTGGAATTACGTCGGGGGTTTCATATGGCGTCACGATGCCTGCAGACACAAGGGGGGGAGTGTGGGGCTGGAGTGACCGGCAGTTCCGTACATGCGAGGCGGTATTCACATAGATCGGTAGTCTTGCCCTTACAAAGGAGTGCCGTGAAGTCTCCTCTGAGTTTGACTACTATGGCCTCGTGGTAATAGTTACACCAGATAATGTCATGGGTTGCTTAGGTTGGATGTTTGCTAAGAAGTTGCCACTGCTCAACCCTGCACTGGGTCGCCCCTCGGAGCGTAAACGCGGGCATTTGTGTCACTCGATTCGCCCAGGAGATGACTCCAGATCTTGAGCTCGTTAGGCAGAGTGAGGAGCGGGAGCCATGGCATAATAAACGACTGCCTGTGCTTAAGCCAGGAACCTAGAGGGGGCATGCTTAACTTAGCCAGCCCCTTTGCCTTCTGTGTTGCCACTGTATTGGCAGGTGTCCGTGTTTTGTATAGCTTAGCAACTACAGATTTAATAAAAGCAAGCCGCATATCTGTAACATCACATGAACCTTTGGTTTTGTTCTCTCCTTGAACGTGGATGAACCTGAAGGTTTTTTTTTTTTTTTTTTTCAAGGCTTGTGAACATGTGAGAATTTGCATGCCTGAGCCGTGTTACAGCAGCATGCTGCATGTCCCACTCACCACAAAAAGCCTGCGCTGGGAAGTTCTCCAGACTGCCACACTGCTGGGGGCTGTGTGTGGGGGGAGAGTTGACCCCACTGTGCTGATGTACATAAGTGTTCAGACACCTATGAGTCACCTAGAGGTTTACCGGTCCTCATTTGACCCTGCCACCTTTCTTTTGGTGCTTCATATGCATAATTCATCTTCTCCTCTCCTCTGAACTTCACGTGGCATTAAACCTTCTGACTTTTGTACACAATTCTTCTATTGCACCACCCTGGAGGTCAATGTTAGCGACTGTAGGCGGACGTTTGAGCATCATCTCCTCCGTGGTGCTCTTAGTGATACACCTGCTTATTTCTTTACCGTTCCAAGTAGCCTGCAGCATTCTTATCATTTAATTGCCTCAGACGCAGAGCGAGCTGGGGGCCGGGAGGACGGTGGAAATGGGGGCCCCATTAGGCATCTAGCCTGTCACAAATGGCTTCAAGATGTGAAGGAGCCCCGGGGTAGATGAAGGACGCAGCTCCACTCGTGAGCAGGAGAGACGGGGGGTGGCTCCGGTAAACCACCATAGTAATCCACCGACCCCGGATCTTTCTGGATTATGGTGTGCTGTGAGCAAGGGTGGCGTTCCCCGTCTTTATGTGAGCAGGGCTTTCTCCGAGCCTGTCCGGCAGAGTCTTGCCACGTTGTGGGAGTTCTGTGGTCGTCCTCCCCGCCCCTGGCAGCCTGTGGGCCAGCAAAATGAAGATGGAAGATGGCAGAACTCGAGAAGTCGGAGTGGAGCTGAGGTGGGTTGGGGGATGGAAATAGATCTTTCTGCTTGCCTTTCAGGACAGCTTACAACCACAAAAAAAATGATTGGCAAAGGCAGCTCTGGCCCAAACGTTCAGACTGGCTCCAGTCTGCAGGTCAATGTTGAGAGCATGTGCTCTCCAGGAAGTGCCTTTGGGGTCCTAGTGGCCACCATGTTTGCCTGAGGCCTCCCCCAACTAATGCAGCGTCTGCTGTGCTAAACACGTGGGTGGAAGCACATGTTTATTTCGGCAGTTGTCTACACGGGGTGTCATTCTCGGGCAATCAGTGGAATCTCGCTGTGGGTGGGCCCTTTAGCAAAACTCTGTAATGTTCGTGACCATGTGGCATTAGCCATGTAAGGCAGTAAGTTCCCCCAAGTCATGCAGCTGACTCGTTTCTTATCACGGATTTTCAGCCACCCCCGGAAACAATGCTTTTTTGATGCTGCCCTGGGGGTTTAAACCTACGACCACAAAAGGTAGCATCAAGCAGGACTCACAAGCACTCATGAGCAACACTTGGTATTTGAAGTTTCTGTTGTTTATCTCTCTTCTGAAATTGACCCCTGTAAAACCACATCAGAGGGGGTCCCGCCTGCTTAAGGACTGTCAAACATGGCACATTTTAATTTCATCATAAGACACCCACTCTCAATGCATCTGCCTGTATGACTTTGTGGTTATAGTTTATGATCAGGACAGCCCCCCACCCCATCCTCTGTGTGGTGAGTCACACTGCAAATCAGCCTGCCCTCCCTCAGGTCTGGAATCCACGTGACAACCTTTTCCCGTCTGCCATTGCTGAGAAGGGTAGCGCTGGAATCCAAGGTTGGCATCTCTTATTTCCAAGAGGTGCTATCTGCGAGAGCCAACACTTTGTGCTGAAGAATATACAACCACCTCTCCGCCCCACGTTTTCAGTTTTTAAAATGTTGCCACAACTTGTATTAGGATCCCCATGTCTCTAGAAATGGGTACGGCTGATTTGGCTGGCAAGGCTTCAGACGAGGAGCCTGTAAAATAATGAAAGTGGCCACATAAACGATTTGAAGTAGCTACTCGACAAAAGGCATGTGAAACTTGAGAAGTGGTGGCTTAGGCTGTGGTCTTCTGCCAAGATCTACAAGCAGAATTCGAGCAGGCCTCCATGATGTAAGGCTTGGCAGTTCATTAAAAGTTTCAGACCTTCTCCAGAAATCCCAGATCAAACAAGTTTGTAATGTATACACTTTGTATACGCGTGTAATGGACAACAGATGGTGACCTAAAACAGAGGGAGAAAGTTTGCTCTTGACAAATATTAACTCGTCCATATAAAAAAATCACTTCATACAGACGTCTGATTCCTTGTCACCAGTTCCATCAAAAACGCGCTCACATGGACAGTAAGTAAAGACGGCTGCAGTTTGACCTGTGAAGCCTCGTTCCGCAGGAACTTGATTGATTCCGCAGCGATTGTTGCTGCCAAAACAAACTCCCGGTGAACAGACCCAGCGACCATCAGACGACTTGTTTTATGACGTTACATCCGTATTGGATCATGTTACAAAAATTTCTATTAAGAGTGATTAATTTATCTTTATTTATATATAGCCCTGTGTATTTAAGTCACACCATTCAGTAGCAACTGAGAATTAATACAACTGATTGCTTGCACACAGCTTGTGTTAATGTGAACTAAATTAGGCACTGCTGGTATGTATTGTTTTAACACAGTTTCGTAAATTAGAAGGGCAACGTCTTACTTTTGATTAGTTTGGCAAGGCAATGACAAAACGTAAGGGATAGATTCTGAAGCTTACTTCAAACAAAGAGTATCCAGTTGAATATTTCATCATAGGCCACAGCTGAACTGATTAAAGTTGTAGCTTGTGTCAGGAGAGATAGTTCTACACTACACATATCCTTGTTCTGGCCCCAGTGATGGGACTGGGTTTATAGATAATAAAATAGAATCTAAGTACATTTGTAGGACAATCAGCTTTTGTGTTTTCACCCCATGAATGTATTTTCAGATTAATTTAACGTGACCGTACTCAAAAATGGGAAATAGCGCCCTCTCCTGTTTAACTGCGGCAATCGTAGTCTTCCGTATGCCTTTATTTTTATCCGTCTACCAACCGCTTATACTGGACGGTGTCGTGCGATCATTCCTAAGACTAACCCAAGCAGAACGGGGCACAAGGTAACACCCAAGCTAAATCAGTGGATCATTTAGAGCCTCGAATTGACTTAAGGCACAAAACGGAGGTAGGGATTCGAACCCGCGCCCCTTAAGTAAATCCCTCATCTCTCGTTTAGCCGTTTTGAAAAAGTACGCGTTCTCAACACAAATCAAATGCATAGCAATCAGATAACCTCACAGCCCATTCAAGTTGGAATCTATAGGATTCATTGTGCTATTTGGGATATATTCATCATTGGACTAAATTCATAAAATATATTACTTTGCCAGTTCCTAAAAACCCTCTGGATGACATCCGTGTCCAATTTAAATTTCAATAAGCTGTAAACGTCTTGCAAAATGTAATACGGTCAGTGCATCACTGTAAAGTGGATACGTCGTGCACTGTGCGTCTCCAAACTGTGGAAAGGTTTAAATCTTTAAAACAATCACAGGACAATCGCATAGCCCACAGCATAAAAGAGAGAAGGGAATCGCAACAGCTGGCGAGTCTTTGAAGAGAGACTTCAACAGCATCGTTGGAATGATGCTCAGCTCATCAGGCGGCTCCGGGTTCCATGGATACCAAGAGCGCTCCTTACATTTATGGCAGGCTGCTGAATTTATGGGAGGCTGCAAGGTAAACCATCGTCTGTCGTGGCCTTTCAAATCCAAAGCCCATTATTTCTTCCATACTTTCCAGATGAACTTTAATAAATGACGAGGATCCCTCTGTGTCAGTGATTTTTATTCGTTATCTTTCCGAATGGAGCCACCTGTTTGTATCTCAGCTTCTTATCACACAAATTAATACACCTGAAAGCCAGTTAACGACCTGCTACTAACTGGTGCGTTTTCCCCACCCACAGCTCCTTCAGTCGTTATATGTCGTGTAAGAACGTGAACTTAAACTCATTTAGTGTGTATACTTCATATGCTGTGACCCTAAATACGTGTAGGGCTCCCTAAATCAGTGATTTAAAATTGCAGAAATGTGGGGCTTCCCCCGGATCATCTGTCAGGCAGCTGAGTTGCGACGGTTCTTTGTAAACTGGGCTTGATGTAGTTAATTTCTTGCTTTTTTTCGACCTCTTTATTCTAATCTTGTAGTTATCGATCATCAAAGTATTAAGTTCATTCCCGTTGCCAGTAAAACTATCTTGCCTATTGATGCCGCAGCTCATAAATAACTTTGGGCCAAAGTCTAAAATGGGCTGAAAACCACTATAAACGCCACAAAAAAAAAAGCATGCAAATCTCCCAGAAAGACGAATTAACTGCCATGGTAGCGAATATCTAGATCACTTGCACCATACAGCCTTTGAAAGTCAAGGATGATTCTCAGATCTGCTTTTAAGGGTGTTTGATGAGAATAGAGTTTATAACAGTTTTTAAAAAGGTTTACCGTCCGGTGTGTTTAAAATCTTCCTTATAATAAGTTTGATAAACGGGGCATCCCCTCTACCGCTAGGTGTCGCTTTACGCACGATGATCAGTCAGGCCGAGCGGGGCCACGTCATCCCATTCATGGAGCGAGACGCGCACACAAAGGGGTTATAAATCACAGGTGCATAGCAAGTGGTTTAACATAAGACTGCAGACCGCGCATGGTGCAAGTAAAGACATGCTAAGTGCAGCAAGACATAATACATAGACGGGGCTTACTGGCGACCAAAAGGAAACTCACAGCCCAAAAGTGAATTGTGCGTATACGGTTCAGACAGTGTTTCTGTGCTCCTGAACCTTTCTCATTTAAGATGGAAAACACGTGGCCTTCTGCCAAAATCCATGTTCCACTGGAAGGTGTGTCTCTGGAGGTATTGCCTGCCTTCTCTTCCACTAAAAATACGACACAAAATGGACGAAAGAGTTAGAATGGTTTGCTTCGTTTTTAGAAGTTTGAAATCCATAACAGACTAGGGGAATTAAAACATTACAAATGAATTGCCGTTGTTTTAACTTTCTGTGAGGAAAGTTATTCCTTACATTTACCACCAAGGAGGTTAGCATAATGGTTAAGGAACTGGCCTCCTTCATTTCTTGTCCTTGAAGGGTGAACTGCTGTTTTACCCTTAAAAATAGTGGCAAACGTCCGGTGGTGTCACTGCGTGACAATTCTGAGATACAGTATAACTCAAAGACTAAACTGAACAAATACTTGATTTGAGGCTGCTGACTCTAAAGAATCTATCACCTGAGCGACTTGGGCAAACTGCTGTATCTGACAGGGTGTGATGGATTCCTCACAAACGGCTGAGCTTCAGCCTTTTTGCCTCCTGGACAATATTGACAACATGCAGAAATGCCGTTGGCAAAACAGCAGATCCGTCTTGGCGCCTATCCCTTGTGTCAGGCTGTCACCTGTGCTGCCATGCCCAGTGTTTTAACCATGGTTTTTTTTTATTGTTGTTTTTTTTTCCCGTCACCTTTCGGGAACACATGTTTGGTGTGATGGATCACTCTGATGCTCTCATGTTTAAGGCTGACCAAACAAACAAGTGGGAAATCATTTCTGGAACACTTGGTGAACAAGATTAATTTGGACCCTTGGCTTGTTGGGGTGGTGGGGAAGGAATTACAGGGTCTGAACTATGGGTCACCTCCATTTCACCACAGTGCCTGACAGCACACTGCCACACCAGGTGTGTATTTGACTTCTGGCTTATCATGTGACTGTCACTGTAAATCCCCGGTCACGTGATGCAGCATGTATTACCCCTCCAAAGACCACAGTACGTCCTTCCTCAAAAATACAAGTCTTTTTGATGTCATGGCTTTAACCTTCAGCTTAAAGCTTTGGCAGAATGCTACATTCTGCACCCTTCCAGATATCATTAGAAGTCTTTAGACTTTAGAATTTAAATCTGTAAAACACAGATCGTTTCTAAAGTTCTCAGATGGTTGGAAATAAGTTTCAGAGTGTCCAGGTAGAAACTGTGCTCCAGGCGCAGATGGTACCAGGAGGAAGTGACATCAGAAGCCTCACAAAAGCCTCCAGTGTCCAGCACATTAGGAAGTCGCTCTGCCTGGGCCTTCAATGTAGGAAACCTTTGGTGAATTGTCATTTACGTGATCGCTCACAGTGGCTCAGCCTGTGGGCCTGTCGGGCTGTCTCTGTAACACTCGTGTTTGTTTTCTCTCAGCATTCCAGCTTCCACCTAGCGGCCAAAGATCAGGTGATGTGGTGACTCTGAATCACCATTTATGCACGAGAGAGTATGTTTCTGTGCGATGTAGCTTTGTTTAGTGTTTATATAGTTTTATTTCAGGAAGCTCAAGGTTTGGATTCTGGGCCTCCGCAGCCCTGATTTGATATGGGCTTCCTGCTGACTGATGGCTGTTGATTGGTTCTGTCCTAAAGTGCCTACAGATTTTTACACTAAACTTCAATGAACCAAAACTGCATTGTATTTGGTTGGAGATTCCTTTAGCAGCTGGTTGGATCTGCCATTGGCTACTGTTTCATTTTCACTAACTTTCCTTTATTAGGTTACTGTCCAAAGAACTGGTCAATACTTTACATTCACTTGGGCATCTTGTCCATCGTGCAGATTTAATGTAGAGCATTTTGAAAAGCATTAGGCAGCAAAAACCATATTTACTTTAAATTTCTTACCCTTTCAAAGAAGACTAAGTAAGCAGACACCAGGCAAGTTAATGTATAAAAATGTAGAGATTTCAATCCGACCTGAAATCACCATGCAAGGATTTTTCTTTCTTTCTTTCTTTCTTTCTTTCTTTCTTTCTTTCTTTCTTTCTTTCTTTCTTTCTTCCTTCCTTCCTTCCTTCCTTCCTTCCTTCCTTCTATCCATCCATCTTCCAGCTGCTTATCCTGGTCAGGGTTGTGGAGGCCCCAGGTTCTTATCCTGGTCAGTGTTGTGGAGGCCCCAGGTTCTTATCCTG